>CAUOFW020002835.1:4100548-4144501 GCA_963454935.2 Ilex paraguariensis
AACGCCACAAAGGTTGTGATTTACCTTTGATAAGTTCAAAAAGTTCAATCAAGAACAAGAGGAGTAAACTCAACTCAACTCACAATCAAAATTCATTGTATATTGTCTCTCCTATTTCATTGATAGAACACCAATTTATAGGCTAGCCATTACAAGGAAACAAATCCTAATCTACTAAGGAAACAAATCCTAATCTACTAAGGAAACAAAGCCCATCTATACTTGTAAAGGATCTTTAAGAATAGGCCCACCTTGGCTTTCATCAGTGGGAGTTGTACTAATGTTGCAAGTACCTTATTAGTTGAGAAATTTAATTTGCCTACTACTAAGCACCCTACTCCTTATAAGTTGCAGTGGTTGAATAAATGTGAGGAGGTTAAAGTGAATAGGCAGGTATTAGTTTCATTCTCCATTAGGCAATATGTTGATTAGATTTTGTGTGATGTAGTCCCAATGCATGCTGGTCGTTTGCTTTTGGGACGTCCTTGGCAGTTTGATAGGCAAGTTATGCAAGATGGATATAGCAATAGATATTCTTTTGTAATGCATGGCAAATCTGTAACACTTGTACCGTTAACACATAGACTGGTGCATGATGATCAAAAGAGGTTAAAAAGTGAGTTTGAGGGAAGAAAAGAGAGTGATAATGAAAAAAAAAAAAGAGGGAAACAGAGTGAAATTGAAAAAAAATGAGGAAAAAAACAGAGAGGCAGCTAAAACTTCAAGGAGTCAAAAAGTGTGAGTTCACAAAAAGCAATAGAGGAAAAATGTGACTTTATATGCAAAAGAACAAGCGGTTAAGGGAGCTTTTTATTCGAGGTAGCTGATGATTGTACTTATGTACAAGGAGGTCTTTTTGAATACTAACGAGCTTAACCAAGCTTTGCCTAGTATTTTGATTCTCTTTTGCAAGAGTTTAGTAATGTTTTTCCCGAGGACATCCCAAATGGCTTGCCAACAGTTAGAGGGATTGAACATTAGATTGATTTCATTCCTGGCGCAATGATTCCTAATTGTCTAGCTTATAGGAGTAATCCTGAGGAGACGAAGGACCTTCAAAGGCAAGTTGAGGAGCTGATGTCGAAGGGTCATGTAAGGGAGTGCTTGAGTCCTTGTGTAGTTCCAGGGTTACTTGTGCCTAAAAAGGATGGGACTTGGAGGGTGTGCACCGATTGGCACACCGTGAATAAAATAACGATAAAGTATTGTCATCCCATTCCTAGACTTGATGACATGTTAGATGAATTGCATGGCTCTTGTTTGTTTAGGAAAATTGATTTGAAATCTGGTAATCATCAAATTAGGATGAGAGAAGGTGATGAATGGAAAACAGCATTTAATACTAAATATGGTTTATATGAATGGCTAGTAATGCCTTTTGGTTTAACCAATGCACTTAGTATGTTTGTGCATTTAATGAACCATGTATTGCATGCTTTTATTGGTAAATTTGTTGTTGTTTATTTCGATGATATCTTGATTTATAGTAAGAGCTTAGATGAGCATGTTGAACATTTGAGGCTTGTGTTATGTTCTTTGCGTAATGCTTAGTCATTTGCGAACATCAAGAAATGTTCATTTTGCACTACTCAGATTGTCTTCTTAGGATATATTGTTAGTGCTAAGGGCATTGAGGTTGATGAGGAGAAGGTTAAGGCTATTCGAGAATGGCCTACACCTAAAACCATTACTAAGGTATGTAGCGTTTAGGGTCTTGCTTGTTTTTATAGAAGGTTTGTAAAGGATTTCAGCGCCATAGCTGCACCATTGACTGAAATCGTTAAGAAAAGCGTAGGTTTTAAATGGGGAAGGGACCAAGAAGTTGCTTTTAATTTGATTAAAGAAAAACTTAGTTTTGCACCTTTACTTGCTTTGCCTAACTTTTCTCAAACTTATGAAG
Organism: Ilex paraguariensis; assembly: GCA_963454935.2. Lineage (NCBI taxonomy): Eukaryota > Viridiplantae > Streptophyta > Magnoliopsida > Aquifoliales > Aquifoliaceae > Ilex > Ilex paraguariensis. The sequence goes on from CAUOFW020002835.1 coordinate 4,102,449, forward strand.
TTGAGTGTGACGCCTCAGGTATTGGAATTGGAGCTGTTTTAATGCAGGGAGGTCTTCTTTTAGCTTATTTCAATGAGAAGCTAAATGGGGCAGCCTTGAATTACCCGACTTATGATAAGGAGCTTTATGCATTGGTGAGGGCGTTAGAGACTTGGCAACATATGCAAAGTTGCTTGGTTTTGAGTACATTAAGGATTTATATGCTATTGATTCTGACTTTGCTAATGTGTTTGATGCTTGTGAGAGTTCGGGTTTTGGTAACTTTTATAGGCTTGATGGGTTCTTGTTTCAAGAGAATCGATTGTGTGTGCCTAATTGTTCAATTCGTTAGTTCTTAGTTAGAGAAGCACATGGGGGTGGTTTAATGGAACACTTTGGTGTTAGGAAAACCTTAGATGTGTTAGCTCAACACTTTTTCTGGCCACATATGACACGGGATGTTGAGCAAATTTGTGAGAAATTCGTTGCTTGTAAAAAGGCTAAGTCTAAGGTTCAGCCCCATGGTTTGTATAATCCCTTACCTATACCGAGTTCACCTTGGGTAGATATCTCCATGGACTTTATGTTAGGTTTACCAAGGACAAATCGGGAACGAAATTCTGTGTTTGTTGTTGTTGATAGATTTTCAAAGATGGCACATTTCATTGCATGTCATAACGCCGATGATGCTAGCAATGCAGTTGATTTTTTCTTTAGAGAGGTGGTGTGATGTGAACCCCAATTGACTTGCTTTGAGACCCAACAACAATATTGAAAATACAACCCAAGAAAGCCAAATTCAGATCTATGGATGGAGAATCTAAACCGGTTGAGAACTTGTTTCTAGAACCAAGATTATATTAAAATCTAGACCCGTTGAAGAACCCTTCTCAAAAACCTAGATTACGAGGTGGAACGCCACAAAGGTTGTGATTTACCTGTGATAAGTTCAAAAATTCAATCAAGAACAAGAGGAGTAAACTCAACTCAACTCACAATCAAAATTCCTATTTCATTGATAGAACACCTATTTATAGGCTGGCCATTACAAGGATTAGGAAATTTCCTAAAATAGCTGTCCTATTTAAGAAATATCTCTTATTTTCCTAAAACTCTTAAAGAAAAAGAAAGACATTCAACCCTTTCATTGGCTGATCACATGCCTAAATAGAAAAAGGAAAGTACTTGGCATATAAGCCTTACAATTAGACCCTAAAAAAAGTGAATAGTGCACGGTTACTGTAGCATGGAAGAGTGCGGCGCTACAATTAACTAAGAAAACCCTAGTTCATAAGAAATAAAACATGTGTGGGCTAAGCACCCTCAAACCCACTTATTCTAAACTAATAATAAAAATCCTTTAAACAAATTGAAAGCCTTAACAACAAATGGCTCAAAATTGGTTCTCCTTCTATCAAGCCCATCTTGAGTGTTCGGCTCTTGCTAGCTTCATCCCACCAATCCTTGCATTGCTTCCTTGATCTTCTTGGCTCTTGATCTTGTAATTGGCCCATCTGGACATGCAAAGGATCTTTAAGAGTAGGCCCACCTTGGCTCTCTTGGAGTGCCTCGGAGCATTGTGTCTGATCGTGATGCTAAGTCTTTGAGCTATTTTCTGGAAGACGTTAAGGGGTAAGCTTGGTACTAAATTACTCTTTTCTACTTCTTGCCATCCACAAATAGATGGGCAAACCAAGGTAACTAATCGTACTCTTTCTACTTTATTGCGTGCAGTCATTGGTAAGAATTTAAAAACTTAGGAGGATTGTTTCTCTCATGTCGAATTTGCTTATAATCGTTATGTGCATTCTGCTATTAATTATTCCCTTTTTGAAATTGTCTATGGTTTTAATCCTTTAACTCCATTAGATTTGATGCCTTTACCTATTGATTAGTGTGCTAATTTAGATGGAGAACGAAAGGCTGAATTCGTGGGGCAAATGCTTGAGAAAGTTAGATTGCACATTGAGAGGGGAACGAAGCAATATGCTACTCAAGCTAATAAGGGGCGTAAGAAGGTGATCTTTCTGCCTGAAGATTGGGTTTGGGTGCATATGCGAAAGGAGCGCTTTCCTGCACACAAGCGTTCTATGTTGCAGCCTAGAGGAGATGGGCCTTTTCAAGTGGTGGCACGAATAAACAATAATGCTTACAAACTAGATCTTCTTGGTGAGTATAGTCTTAGTGCTACTTTTAATGTTACTAATCTTTCTCCTTTTATTGTAGATGACGAAGATTCGAGGACGAATCCTTTTGAAGAGAGGGGGAATGATGGAATGCAATTGATCCATTGAGCATAAATGGAGGTCCTATGACTCGGGCAAGAGCAAAAAGGATGAAGGAAGCATTGAACGGGTTGATTCAAGACATATGGGATGATTGTGGAAGTTCAAGCATGGCGCATGATTCACTTGGGCAACAATGATCCATCAAGTTCTAGAAGATTCCGGCAAAGGCTAACCTTAAAATTGGCATGTTCTAAATTGGTTTGATTGTAAGACTTTCCTTATCTATTTAGGCATGTGAGTTAATTTTTTTAGGAAAGAAAGACTTTCCTAGTTTAATAAGGCATGTGATCAGCATATTAATTGGCTAATTGTGTTTTTCTCTTTTAGGAAAGTAAGAGCTATTTCTTTACCAACAAGAGATATTTATTTACCCACAAGTAAGAGATATTTCTTCACCAACAAGTAAGAGATATTTCTTAAATAGGATAAGCTATTTTAGGAAGTTTTCTTTGTAATATACAGCCTATAAATAGGCGTTCAAAACAATGTAAAAGACAAAATATTTTTATGAGTATTGTGAGGTTTCTACCTTATTGTTCTTCCAAGAACTATTTCAAGAACTTATCAAGAATTAATCTTTCTTGTGGTGTTCATCGACTTACCGCTCAATCTTGAGTGTGGCATCTTTCTCTTGAACTTTTAACCTTTGGTTCTTGTTTCTTGCAAAGACTGGGTCTAGCGTTCCTGGTTCTTATAATCTAATTTGTGAACTTTCTTGGGGAGTCTTCAATCAATTTGCTCGTGGGTTCTTGAATTCATTTAAGGGTTTGCATCACTTATCTCACCACTATCATTTAACCCTTGCAACTTGTACGGTTTAGGGTCCTTCAATACGAGTAGTCCCAATTTCTCCACCATAATTCTGCTTGCAACATTAGTACAACTAGCACCATCAATAATCACACTACACACCTTGTCATTGATGTAGCACCGAGTGTGAAAGATGTTCTTCTGTTGCAGTTCATCAACCTCTTTTGCATGTATGCTCAATGCTCTCCTCGCCACCAATGTCAATGCATCAGGGGCTAAAAATTCCTCCTCGGAAACATCCTCTAATGGTGGCATGTCATCAGTGTCAAAATCTTCATTGTCGGTCACAATTTCACCATTGTCTTGCAACACCATGACCTGCTTGTTTGAACATTGACTTGCTATGTGTCCCTTGCCTTCACATTTAAAACAATTAGTGTCACAATTCCTAGAGGTAGAAGTGTCGATTTTACCTTGATGAACATAGTTGGTGTTCGCAGACTTGGGCTCGGATTTGAACATTTGTGACTTGTCAATTTGCTTGGTATAACTTGGTTTCCTAGAGGTAGAACTAGAGTTATGGGCTGCACCTGACCCCCTCTTGAGTTGTTCCTCAAGTTTGACGGCCATCTGCACCATATCTTCCAACTGCACATAATGCTACATCTCTACCTTATCTTGGATTTTCCGGTTTAATCCAACTAAAAACCTAGCCATTGTAGCCTCTTAATCTTCCTCTACATTAACTCGGATCATAGCAATCTCCATCTCTTTGTAGTAATCTTCCATGCTCCAGCTTCCCTGTCCAAGACCTTGTAGCTTTTTGTACAACTCTCTGTAGTAGTAACTTGGAACGAACCACTTTCTCATCACCATTTTCATCTTCTCCCATGTCTCTATCAGTATTTCTCTATTCCACCTGTTTATAACAAGCTGATCCCACCAAGTACTAGCATATTTAGAAAACTCAATAACCATTAATTTTACCTTTTTTGCTTCAGAATAGTTGTGCCAGTCAAATACAAACTCCATCATCTTCTCCCACTCAAGGTATGCTTCAGGATCAGATCTACCTGGAAACGATGAAATCTTCATCTTAATACAACTCAAGTTGTTATCTTCCCGATTCCTAGCTTTTCTAAACCGCTATCCATGTCTCCTATTACTAACAGCAGAATTCCAATCATCTACTTCATCAAAATCAACCCCATAAGGCTCTTTATCTTCAACCCTCACTTCCCTAGGTTGAATTCTTTCCCTTCTACACACATTAGGGATGTTTTGTGGCTGCTTCTCATGTGTGTTCTCCATCTATCTATCCGTTCGTGAACCTCCTCCAGTTCCAACTTCATCACACGCCTTATCTCACTCATCATAGCCTCCATAAATATTTTCGGGCCAGCCAATTCCGTAGCCTCTTCGTTCATATTCTTAGCACTATTGTGAGACATGATTACTGCAAAACAAAGTTAGACAAAGAAAAAAATAAAAGTAAAAGGACCTCACAATTTTCTCCCTTATGTGTTTACACTCAAGAATGTGAATCACTCTACACTCGTGTTTCACTCAAAACTATGTGACTTTTAACCATTTAATGTTCTCACCACTCTCGCCATTTTTTTTTCCACTCGATAATTCTCTTTCTGTTCTTTTGAAACTAAACAAACAATTCTCGAATTTTTTAACAACAATTCACCAAGAACTCATCAAGGAATTTTGGGTTTTTAAGAGCAAGGTTTCAGGGAACATGACTGATTTGATTTTCGAAAGCACAACATAGCAAGATTTCCACAACAAAATATCTGATTTTGGAGGTTGAGGCGAATTTGCATCAGCTCTCACCATGCTTTCTCTAGATCATTTAGGGCTTTCATGGGTTGCAATGAGGCCTCGGGGTGATACTTTGGGCTGAGTGAAATGAAGGGTAGTGGGAGACAAAAAGGGTTATTCCGAGGACATGACCTTTATTATCCAAAATTTCCTTCCTGTGAAATTTTCAACTTTACACCTTCACTTCACTTTTTTGTTTCTTTTTTTTCTTCTTTCCCCAACATTTGTTTTCTCTTTTCTTTTCTTTTTCTTTCTTCTCTTCTCTTTTCTTTCCTTTATCTTGGTTTTCTCTCTTCTTTTTTATTCAATGCCATTCATCCCTTTTTTGGGTTTCCTCACTACATTTCCTTTCATTTATGATCAATCACAGTTAGTCTCGGAACAACCAAGGTGTGGCAATTTTAATCATTTTGCACTTGCTTGGTCAATCATGTGGCATGGAAATGAATTTTCAATTAAAGCTCAATCACGACACTATGGATAAACTTTTTAGAAGAAAAAGGCTAAGGCTCAACGCAATTGAAAGATGGACTAAGATCATGGGGAAGCATGTTGGCATTTTTAGACAAAGTTAATCAACTATCCACATGCACTTTAACCAAAACAAAGCATAAATGAGATTATTGAACAATTTTGAATTTGAAAAATTGTTACTTTGAGTAAATGTAAGTTCCCACCAACAAGGATTGGCACTAAAGCTCACATGGGTACTTATTTCATCTCCCCTACGCATGTCAAGCTTTAAAATGTGGATCCAATCCGTAAATTGTCGAAATTACACATTCATATGGTTGAGTTTGAAAGAAAACACATATGTGATACTTCGGCATAGGATAAACTTCTATAGTGTACTCATCTGTTCAAAGTTTAAAATGAAGATCAAGCAATCACAAATCCCATAACAATTAGGATAGGGGAATATAGTTCAATATTAGATATTTTCCACACAAAAAATATCCAGTTTTTTCAAAATTTTCACATTTTCCACTATTCTATACAAAAAGTGGTGGAACATGTAAATGGTGCAACTCACCCCCTAACTTGAACCATGCATTGTCCTCAATGCACAATGAATCATGCACTGAGAAAAATGAAAGTAACATGGGAAATAAGATACTCCCTTTTTTTTCTTTCCTTTTTTGATATAAACATAAAAGGAAAAATGAAACACAAAAAAGCTTGTTTACATCCCCCAACTTAGACTCGAATATATACTAAATAAGATTTGTTATGATGATGCTCAAAATGAATTGAGTCCAAATTAGGGAGAGGTAAACAACTTCATGCGAAAATCTACACTACAACATCATGAAAATAAAAATATAACAATAAAAGAAATCTAACTACTATGTGCATGAAAGATAAACAAAAAGGACTCATATCAATCCGGCTTCAATTTGGATATGAGCTTGCGCCCATTGATTTTAAAATTTGTTGGTGTATAAATGCCTTTTCTAACCAATCTATCCAATGTTACAAAAGACAATGATTAAAAATTCTCAACAAAACGGAGGTGTTCACAAATTTTTGCCATTTCAACAATGGAGTATACAATTTCCCTTTATAAATTTTTACACTTAACTCCATTTCAATGCTGTCCCCAAGTTAAAAATTGTGAACCTCAACACTACTCTTTGATGACAAATTGACCTTGGGCTTATTACCCTCATGTGAGATAATAACTTCATTAAATTTTTCATAATCAACAGTGGTGGGAGATTCAACATCAATTTGCATTCTAAAAGAATGATCATCCTCAATACATTGACTATGCTCAAAATGTCGTTCTTCTCACATGGTAATTATGACATTAGTCAATGCAATAAGTTCATCTCTAATTTCCAAAAATTGTTGGGCTACTTGGGCATTGACTTTCATTTTGTATTGCATAAACTCACAAAAAGTATTTTCCAATTCTTGGTTGGTTGAGTTCTCATATGTTGGATTGTGGCAAAATTCATTTGGTGGTGTGAGATCGAATGAAAAATTATAAAGTTCGTTCTCGTAACCACAAATCGGATAACTTGTTGCAACATAATGGTTTGGGTAAAAATTTTCGGGTGCCAATATTGAAATTGATATTTCATATGCAAAGTCTTGAACTGTATAATTTAATGGCCACTCACTAGTGATGTGCTCATACCCATCACAAATTTCTCACACATTTTCAAAATTTAGGTCTTTAAACACAATTTCATAAAAATTAGGAAACATTTCATAAAACACAAACTATAACAAACTATTTATAATCGAGACGACATACCAATGCCCGTGATGAAAATCACGGGACTAACCTATACCGTCCCAAATAACCTTCGAAAACATGAGCCTTCCCTGATAACAATGCCAAAAATGCTTGATTGGTCTTCCCTAATCTCCAAACACGAACCCGAAATATGTGTATATGGCTTATTTGAGTAGGTGAGTGTCACTCTCTCGTAGATTCAAATGCATGAAATGGGAAAAATCGTATATGAACAAAAACATGTGTGCATGCAAAAGTGCTCCCTAAGCATAGAGAGACTTGCAATGTCGTGTTTTACTTGAAATGGGTATTCCAAGGTCATCTTCTCAAGGAAGGAAAGGTCAAATTTGTTTCGAAGGGTGATTTGTAAAGAAATGAAAATTGGAAAATCTTGTGAATTGTGTTTGGTAAAAATGCAAGGAAGATTGGCTAATCCATAGAGGTTGTTGTGAACCTTGCCAAACATAACGAGATCCAACACGAAAAGGAACCCAAGATCGTTCTATGATCAGATTTGAATGATAAAGACCTTGACTCATTGTTTACGACAAATAAGAACCTTGGTATATATGACCTCAACCCGCTGTTTGATGCAAAACAAGATCCTTGGTATAAGGAAGACGCCACAAACGGTGGTGGAAACCTGTTTGATAAGTCGCTAGTGAACACCACAAAAAATCTCGATAAGTTCGTTTAGTTCTTCAAAGAATTGTAGAGAAACACTCTCAAATTTTGCGGAATAATGATCCACTCTTTTTGGTTGATTGAGCGCCAATTTATAGGCTGGCCATTACAAGAAAAATTCCTAAACTCCTAATCTACTAAGGAAACAAATCCTGGTAGAAGTTTATATTTTGACCCAAAAATATGACCTGTTCCAGAAATTCTAGAAATTAAAAAAATACCCCTAACTATAAAAAATATTAAAATGACATATAAAATACTAATACTAGCAGATTAAAATAAAAATACAATAATGCAAGGTCCCATATGGATCTTTGTCTTGATGGAAAGACAATTCCATTATCTTTCATATCTTCGAATTTGTGTTTCCTTGAGCATCTTATGAATTGCATCAGAGGTCATTCTAATGGGAATGCAAAATTGACTCAATTCATTAATCCAATGGTGTCTCGGTGTTTGATTGATTTGTAGGAAGTGATGGACTATTGTGGATGTATTGAGCAAAAGCATATCCCGTGACAAGTGTACGGTGTATCAAGAGCCTACAACCACGTCTGCACTCAACCAAGTCAAACCAAACAATTTACACTACGAGGAAGGATGATAGATAGTTGATTTCACACACCTAAGAGGAAATTCCCCTTGGATTAACCAAGTAAAAGTCCAGCTACTCATAGTAAAGGAAAGAACAACCGTAATGTAAAGAGACATGGTAATGAAATGAAGCATGAACTTGTATTGATGCAATAAAGGGTTTAAACTACAAGAGTAAAGTCATTCATAACCAAATTACAAAGCTTGAAGAGGAAATACCCAAATGTAGGAATGGAAATGCTAAAATACTTCACTAAGCTTGATTACAACTTAAATAAAAAGAGTTTAAAGTGAAAGAGTGAAAGATTAAAAGTAACATAAAGCTTACTACAATGAAAATGGCACAGGAAATGTGAAAACCTAACTTTCTCTCTCTAAAACTTCATCTTTGACCTTGAAGTTTCTCTCTCTAAAAGCATGTAAAACTAAATAATGGTGTAAGACTTTCAAAATTCTTCCATTCTCTCAATCTTAGCATGTGTGAACTAAATTATAAAGATTGGATAGAGGTTGGACACTTGAACAAGCAAAAACAGTCCAAGCATGCTCCTTCCATGCTTTACGAACCACCCCTCTTCTCTCTCTTGCTTCTCCCCTCTCTTACTTTTTAAATCTAATTTTAGAGGTTAGGAGACCATCATGGGGTGTTAAACATGTCAGGGTATGGTTTGGAGGTTAAGAGGTGGGCCCTCGAATTTGGTGCAGCCGTGTGGCTAAGTGTCTGGGCTTTCTAGGCATGTTCTACCAGTAGGTCATGGGACTTCTACCGGTGGATAACGTCCAGTAGGGATATAGGTAGGTTTTAAAGTTCTACCGGCAAGTCGTAAGGGGGGTTCTACCGGTAGGTAGTTAGGGGTCTACTACTAGTAGCACAAGACCAGTTTTCATAAATTTTGACAGAAAATAGAGGACATCCAATCTACAACTTTTATGTTTTTTCACTTTTTTAGATTTAAAGTGGATCATGGTAAAAAATTGATGCGAGTGCCAGTACCAAAATTCCAGTAGCCTTAGATACCGGTACCCATGATACCACGTACCACTACCTCCTTGATATCTTTCACTTTAAAGCCTCCTAATCCTCATCTAATGTGTCCATCTCTTCACCACTAATCCACACTTATTTGCAGGATTTTGAAAGCCGTCATTTACCCTATAATTACCTGCAACATCAAAATTTCAACATTATTCATAAATTCGAATAACTCTATAATGTGAACCCCAATCGACTTGCTTTGAGACCCAACAACAATATTGAAAATACAACCGAAGAAAGCCAAATTCAGGTCTATGGATGGAGAATCTAAACTATTGAGAACTCATTTCAAGAACCTAGATTATATTAAAATTTAGACCCATTGAAGAACCCATCTCAAAAACCCAGATTACAAGGAGGAACGCCACAAAGGTTGTGATTTACCTTTGATAAGTTCAAAAGTTCAATCAAGAACAAGAGGAGTAAACTCAACTCACAATTAAAATTCAATATTGTCTACCATATTGTCTCCCTTTTTCATTGATTGAACGCCTATTATAGGCTGGTCCTTGCAAGAAAAATTCCTAAAAATCCTAATCTATTAATGAAACAAATCCTAATATACTAAGGAAACAAATCCAAATCTACTAAGAAAACAAATCCTAATCTGCTAAGGAAACAAATCCTAATAAGAGTTTAAACAAATTAATAAGACATATGTGGGCTAAGCATCCTCAAGCCCACTTATTCTGAACTAATAATAAAAATCTTTTAAACAAATTGAAGACCTTAACAACAACAAGCCCTATCTAACATGTTCTTCTTTCACGCCCATCTTGAGTGTTGGGCTCTTGCTAGCTTCATCCCAAGTGAATTGCACCGATCCTTGCATTGCTTCCTTGATCTTCTTGGCTCTTGATCTTGTAATTGGCCGATCTAGACATGCAAAGGATCTTTTAGAGTAGGCCCACCTTGGTTCTCATCATTCCCCCTTACCTCACAAAGATTTGTGCTTGAATCTTCACCTTGCAAATTTCTAATCGCTGCTTCTTGTTGATAAATCCTATCCCTTACTTCCCCCAACACCAAGTTCAACCGGTCAAATTGTTTTTGCATGCCCAGCAACATAAAGAATGGGTTATTGGTCATCCCCCTGGGTGATGAGCCACTTCAGTGAGAAATTGTAATGTGCTGCACAAAAAAAATGTTAGTAGTAAAAAAAAAAGCCTCACACACTCCCTTACGTGTTTCACTCTTAATTGGCTTTTTCCCAATAATAGTCTCACACTCTCTTGCCTTTTACCTCAAGAGTTTTGCCACTCAAGTTCTTTAAGAACTAATTGAACTCAATAAAGACAATGCAACCATGTTTAATCCCAACTAGTAATTAGGCCAATGAAATGAGAAAACAATAATAAGAACAAGAACAAGAAACACGGAAAGAACAGGAACCAGAGAAACACAAAAGGAATAAAAAAAGACACGAGAATCAAGAAAATTATGCGAATAATGGAGTAATTATAAGACAACATACCAACTATAATGATGTATGCAGCCCCTTGGAAGACAAGGCTCAAAAAAAATTATTTTCGATTTTTCTCCTCTGTTGTTTTTTTTTTTTTTCTCTTTTCTGTTTTTTTTTTTTTGGGGACGAATTTTTTTTGTAACCCTAGAACAATGAAGCCCCAGAATCAAATATGCAAAGAAATAAAAGGAAAGAATACGACCTGATTCGAATCCTTGCTTTGATACCAACCGATGTGAACCCCAATCAACTTGCTTTGACACCCAACAACAATATTGGAAAAACAACCAAAGAAAGCCAAACTTAGGTCTATGGATGGAGAATCTAAACCAATTGAGAATTCGTTTCAAAAACCTAGATTATATTAAAATCTAGACCCGTTGAAGAACCCGTCTCAAGAACCCAGATTACAAGGTGGAAGGCCACAAAGGTTGTGATTTACCTTTAATAAGTTCAAAAGTTCAACTAAGAACTAGAGGAGTAAACTCAACTCACAATTAAAATTCGATATTGTCTCTCTTTTTCATCGATTGAATGCCTATATATAGGCTGGCCACTACTAAGGAAACAAATCCTAATAACAGTTTAAATAAATTAGTAAGACATATGTGGACTAAGCATCCTCAAGCCCACTTATTCTAAACTAATAATAAAAATATTTTAAACAAGTTGAAGGCCTTAACAACAGCAGGCGCTATCTAACATGTTCTCCTTCTTTCAAGCCCATCTTGAGTGTTGGGCTCTTGCTAGCTTCATCCTAAGTGGATTGCACCAATTCTTGCATTGCTTCCTTGATCTTCTTGGCTCTTGATCTTGTAATTGGCCCATCTAGACATGCAAAGGATCTTTAAGAGTAGGCTGACCTTGGTTCTCATTACTTTAATTGATTAAATGCAAGGTTTAGTGAAAATGCATATAATGATGCCGTTAAATATGAAATATTATGTTATCATCACAAGGGTGGTCACCGGTTGGACAATTTGCATTGATTATCAGAAGCTCAACTCATGCACTCGAAAGGATCACTTTCCCTTGCCATTCCTCGATCAAGTGTTGGAGAGGGTAGCCGGGCATCTTTTCTATTACTTCCTAGATGGCAACATCGACTACAATCAGATAGAGATTGCCTTGGAGGACCAATAGAAAACCACATTCACGTGCCCTTTTTGGTACTTATGCCTATCGCCGAATGTCATTTGGTTTGTGCAATGCCCTGGGAAGTTTTCAAAGATGTATGATGGAGATATTTAGCGACATGGTGGAAAAGATTGTGGATGTTTTCTTGGAAGACTTTTTAGTATATAGAGACTAGTTTGAAGGATGCTTGGAAATTTTAGAGAGAGTACTAGAAAGATGTGGAGAGAAGAATTTGGTGCTTAATTGGAAAAAGTGTCACTTCATGGTAACACGAGGGAATGTGCTGGGACACATTGTGTTCGTAATGGGAATCGAAGTGGACAAATCTAAAGTGGAAGCAATTTCCAACCAACGCACACCAAGGGTCTTCGAAGACATCAGGTTGTTTCTTGGTCATACAGGTTTTTATTGTTGTTTCATTAAGGATATTAGTGCATTAGCAAGACCTTGACAAGTTTGCTGGCAAAGGATGTCCCCTTTGTGTGGTCGGATGATTGTGAAGCATCTTTCAAAAGACTTAAAAGCATGCTTACTTCATGTCCACCCAAGTGGGACTTATCATTTGAGCTCATGTGCGATGAGAGTGATTATGCGATCAACGCAGTGCTAGGTCAAAGGGAAGACAAAAGGCCATTTGTAATATACAATGCTAGCAATACTCTAAATGAAGTACAAATGAATTACACTACCACTAAAAAAGAGTTGCTAGGTGTAGTGTTTGCATTGGATAAATTTATGTCATACATCATTGGTTCACCTATTGTAGTCTACACTGATCACTTTGTTTTGAAGTATTTGATGTCTAAGAAGGATGCTAAACTGAGATTCATTAGGTGAATCCTCCTCCTTCAAGAATTTAACCTAATCATCAAGGGGAAGAAAGGAGTCGAGAATATGGTGGCGGACCATTTGTCTCGACTTGTCACCCAAGATGCTGAAGAGCACATCCTTATCCCTAATTTTTCCCCGATGAGCATTTATTTTCTATCTATTCAGTTTGGTCTTGGTTTGCTGATATTTGCAACTTTTTTGCCATAGGACAAATACCCCTACATTGGAGCCTAGAAGATAAGAGCAGATTCATGGAGGATGTGAAGTACTTCAACTTCGACAACCTGTACCTATTCAAATATTGCCCCCTGATCAAGTCTTGAGAAGATGCATATTGGAAGATGAACAATGAGACGTCCTCTCCTTCTGTCATTATGAGGCACTTCTCTATAAATAAAACTTCAGCTAACATTTAACAAAGCGATTTTTATTGGCCTTTGTTAATTAAGGATTGTGTCTCATTTTGCAAACAATGTGATAGGTGTCAAAGGTTGGGAAGTGTGACCCACAAAAGCCCCATAGAAGCATGATGCCTCTTTCTCTCGTGCTAGTCATTGAAATCTTTGATTGTTGGGGCATCGATTTCATGGGTCCATTCTCTATGTCTTTTGGCTACCTTTATATCCTATTGGCAGTGGACTACGTGTCCAACTGGGTAGAAGTAATCCTGACCAAGACCAATGACCATCAACTCCTGGTCAAGTTTTTAAAAGAAAATATTTTTCTAGGTTTGGATACCTCGTGCAATGATAATTGATGGTGGTTCACATTTTTTCAATAGAGCATTTGCTTATTTGATGCATAAATATGGCGTAACACACAAGGTGTCCCCCGCTTATTGATTAACCCTAATTAAGGCAAAATTTAATAGGTAAATTGTGTTAGTTGAATAAAGTAAACTAGTCAAAATAAATCAAATTAGAGTTAGTGTGTGAATAAAGGATAATGTATTAATTCTTGTTCTTTTCAGGATTTTGTACGTCAAAGCTACAAACTACTGGGAAGCCAATTCCATTAAAGCTACAAACTACTGGGGTGCCAATTATCAAAGCTCAAAACAAAGGGGGATCAAAGAATTCAAGGCCACCTAACAAGACTTTCATGCCACCAAACAAGACTTTTCAAGGCCACCTAACAAGATTCAAAGCCACCTAACAAGACTTTCACCCTCCCTTGTCGCCTATAAATACCACCCCTTAGGACTTGTAAAACATTCATCTTTTGGCAGTGGAAAACACTCCAAAAGTATTATTGCTTTCCTTATTGCTTATTACTTTCTTTAAGTATTGCTTTCTTTTAATTTATTGATTTCTTTTACTTTAAGTATTGCTTTCTTTTATTGTGTTATTGCTTTCTTTTATTTTCATTGCTTGAGCTTCCTTCTTCCCTTAGAGGAGTGAAACTCTTCCACTTTTCTAGAGNCTTGCTTCCTTTTAATTTATTGCTTTCTTTTACTTTAAGTATTGCTTTCTTTTATTGTGTTATTGCTCTTTTACTTCCATTGCTTGAGCTTCCTTCTTCCCTTGAAGGAGTGAAACTATTCCACTTTTCTAGAGCTTTACCAAAGCCGTGAAGGGTGGAACGTGATTCACTCATTCTTTGTCGAAGATCGGCTCCTTGTGTAAAATGTGTTACCTTGTAACTCCTCTACTTGGAGGGATGAGCATCACTCACTTTTCTAGTNCTTTTCTAGAGCTTTACCAAAGCCGTGAAGGGTGGAACGTGATTCACTCATTCTTTGTCGAAGATCGGCTCCTTCTGTAAAGTGTTTTACCTTGTAACTCCTCTACTTAGAGGGATGAGCATCACTCACTTTTCTAGCTTTAACAAAATCAGGAAGAGTGAGTAGTTTCTCATTCAATCTTTAGTAAGAGGTGATTATCCGGAAGTTATATTTATGCATTTCGTTTATGCTTAGCTCNGTAAGAGGTGATTATCCGGAAGTTATATTTATACATTTCGTTTATGCTTAGCTTTAGTCTTTATTTTTTCATAATGTCTTCTCATCATATTGTTGTCTTTATTTTAAGCATGAATAACTAAATCTCTTAGTTGGCAAAACCAAGAGGAACATCCACTTGGGTATACCATTTTGACTCATTCTCCTCCCCTATTTCAAAGTTCAATGGTTCGATTTGACTGGGTTGAGGGTGGATAACTTGGTGAGTCTTTGATATTCTGTAGGCCTCGTCACAGTTTATGCTTAGATACTCACCAATCTTACCCCTAGCTTCCCACGAATCAATCGTTCATTCATGATCTATTGAAGGAGGGTTTTGAGTTGAGACGATATTCCTATTGGAATGACCTCTTGGATTTGCCAACATTTGTTTCTCATTTTACTAGCATCAAAACAACTTCACCAAACAACTTCCAACAATCAAAGATTTTACACTTTCTTTCTCCCAAAATCACCTTCCTCTCGGTTTACTTCCTTTCCCGTGGAAACGACTTTGGAATACCACCAAGTAAAACACGATCCGTGAAAGTCTCTTTGCGCTTAGGGAGCACTTTTGTTCACACATACTCACATTTGAAATCTCATTCATCCACCATTCCGTTGCCCTTTCTTTTGACATCATCCCTAGGAGAGTGACACTCCCCTTCATTCATATACTATACGTGCTAAAAGGTGATGTTTATAGGTTAAGAAACAACAAGGAAGTTTTTCTAGCATTTTTGGAGCCGTTGCCGAGGAAGGCAAAGTGTCAAACCAAGAAGGTAATTTTTGGACGACGAAGGTAAGTCCCATGATCTTCGTCATGGGCGAAGGTACGTTATTCCATGTACGTAATCTTGTTTGTGTATAATTTTATTTGTTTTATTTTATGTGGAGGCGGAACGATCAAAACCGACTTGTTAAACAAAACTTGGCCCCTACCATGAATATTGACCAAGAACAACCCGAGGATGCGGGTAACAATTTTGACAATATAGGCGCAAATCCAAATGTCCAAAGGGGTGGGGGACCACAAGAACCTCAAATACCCAATCCGAGAATGAATTTTCCCCCTCCCGTGAATGAGGGGAATAATTTTCAAATGGATCCCCCGGTGAGGTCAATGAGGGATTTCCTACAACCAACACGAAGCACCACACCATCATGCATCCTCATTTCGGTCCAAGCTCATCTTTTCATAGTTAAGCCAGGGATGTTGCAACTAATTCCCACATTCAACGGACTTGAAACTCAGAGCCCCTATTCACACATAAGGGATTTTGAGGAAATAGTTGCAACCTTCCTTCCCAATCATTGGATGGAAGAGATAGCTAGAATGAAATTGTTTCCCTTTTCCTTGAAAGACAAGGCAAAAATGTGGCTTATTTCTTTAAGGCCTCGAACCATCACATCATGGAGCCAAATGATTTCCGAGTTTTTGAACAAATTCTTTCCGGTGCATAAAACCACCGCCCTAAAAAAGCAAATTCAAAACTTTTCGAAAAAATCCAATAAGCAATTATATCAATGTTGGGAGAGGTACAAGGAATTGCTACAATCCCTTCCACATCATGGCTTTGAACCATGGCAATTGGTGAGTTTCTTTTATGAAGGAATCACACCGGGCCATCGACAGTTCATTGACATGATGTGTAATGGGGAGTTTTTGAACAAAGACCCTAATGAGGCCTTAGATTACTTTGATACATTGGCACAAAATGCACAATCATGGGACATTACAGATCCCATCGATGTACCAAGGTCTTCTCCTCAAAAGAATGGCCAAACTCAAGGGGGAGGGATTTATGATTTGAGAGACCGGGAAGACTTATTTTCAAAAATTGCTAAATTGTCAAGGAAAGTTGAGAGTCTTGAAGTCAATAAGAGACACAAGGTGTCTAATGTGTCACGAACCGAGGAGGGTTGTTCAATTTGCGAATGTATGGAGCATTCCCTATCGGATTGCCCAAACATTCCGACCCTTAAAGAAGCGTACCATGAACAAGTCCATGCCTTCAACCAAACGAGGCAATCATTTTCTCCCAATTCGAATACTTACAATCCGGGTTGGAGTAATCACCCAAATTTTAGTTGGAGAAATAAAAACCTCATTCCTCATGGTTCAAGTGCATATGCATCTCNTCATTTTCTCCCAATTTGAATACTTACAATCTAGGTTGGAGTAATCACCCAAATTTTAGTTGGAGAAATAAAAACCTCATTCCTCATGGTTCAAGTACATATGCATCTCCCATGCCTCCCAAGCAAAACCAATACTATGGCCAAAGGCAAGCATCTAGCTCTCAATACCCCCTGGACCAATTCACAAGGGTGTTCGTCAAATCCACCTCCACAAAATTTCTCTCAAGGATCGTCCAATCCATCCATATACCAACCTCCTCACAAAAGGAATTTGGAGGCAATAGTTCATTCCTTCATTCAAAGCCAAACCCGCCATCAATAACCAAAATACCATAGCCATCAATGATGTAAGAGCCCAACGCACAAAGTTGACAAACTCCATAGGGGCATCTCAACAAGAAAAGGGGAGGTTCCCCGCCCAACCACAAGAGAACCCTAGGGGTCAACACCATGTTGAGTCATCGGAACCTTCGATAGAGAGTTGCGAGCAAGTCAAAGCTGTCACCACCCTCCGCAGTGGCAAAGAAATTGACAAAACTATTTTGCCAACGGTCTCCCCCAAGACCACATTGCCAAAAGAAAAAGATCTTTTAGGTGACACCGATAAGAGTGAGGTGAGTGAAGAGAAAGAAAGAGAGGTTGTTGAGAAAGGAAAATTAATTGATGATTGTGTGTTTATTCCTCCCATGTCTGCCCCTTTCCCAAGTCGTTTGAAGCCACCTGTCAAAATGGGTAATTATGCTGATATTTTGGAAATGTTTAAACAGGTGAAGATTAACATTACACTCCTCGACATCATCAAGCAAATTCCATCATGTGCTAAGATTTTGAAGGACTTATGCATGGTGAAGAGGAAACTGAATGTCCAAAAGAAAGCATTCATCACTGAGCAAGTGAGCTCAATGTTGAGGACCAACACTCCTCCCAAATTCAAAGACCTCGGTTGTCCAACCATAGCCATCACCATTGGAAATTGTTGAGTGGAGCAAACACTCCTCAATTTGGGGGCAAGTGTGAATCTTCTCCCATACTCGGTGTACCAACAACTGTAGCTTGAGGAGTTGAAGCCCACCTCAATCATGCTTCAATTGACGGATCGTAGTATCCGTACACAAAGGGGAGTAGTTGATGATTTCTTAGTTCAAATTGATAAATTTTACTTCCCTGTCGATTTCATTGTGCTTGATACACACCCTGCTGCAAACCTTAGCTCCCAAATTCCCGTAATACTTGGAAGACCCTTCCTTGCTACATCTAATGTCGTGATAAATTGCAGGAACTGTCTAATGAAGTTGGCATTTGAGAATGTGACAATGGAGCACATTGTATTCAACATGGCAAAGCAACCGGGTGATGATAAGGAAGTAAGTGAGCTCAATAGAATCGACACTTTGGTTGCGGAGCACTTGGAGTTGGAGGGGATATTGAAATTCAAGGAAGAAGGAATTGTGGATCTTGAGAATTATGATGAGCAAGAGGAGGTAAAAGATTTAAAAGGGATGGAAAGGTGGATCCCTACATTCAAAGAGTTACCTCATCGAGAAAAGAAAATTTTTCCGTCAGATGAACAAAAGTCCAACTTGGAGTTGAAGCCCTTGCCCACCCATTTGAAGTACGCCTATCTTGGGGAAGGTGAAACATTTTCTGTGGTCATTAGCTCTACATTGAACATGAAACAAGAAAAAGAACTCTTGAAGGTATTGAGAAAATATAAAGGAGCAATTGGGTGGACCATTGCGGATATCAAGGGGATAAACCCTCTCATTTGCACCCACCGCATATATCTTGAGGAGGATTTCAAACCTTCCCAACAACCACAAAGGCGGTTGAATCTCATCATGAAGGAGGTGGTGAGGGATGAGATTCTGAAACTACTTGATGTGGGGATCATTTTTTCAATTGCCGATAGTAAGTGGGTTAGCCCCACGCAAGTAGTACCTAAGAAATCTGGAGTTACGATGGTTGAGAATGAGCTTATACCTACAAGAGTAATCACCGGATGGAGGGTGTGCATTGATTACCGAAAGCTGAACGCTTGTACAAGAAAAGACCACTTCCCATTTCCATTCCTCGATCAAGTTCTAGAACAAGTAGCGGGGCATCTATTCTACTATTTTTTAGATGGATACTCCGGCTACAATCAGATTGAGATTGCTTTGGAGGATCAAAAGAAGACCACTTTCACATGCCCCTACGGTACCTTTGCCTACCGCCGCAAGCCATTTGGACTATGCAATGCTTCGGGGACTTTTCAACGCTGTTTGATGGAAATTTTCAGTGACATGGTGAAAAAGATAGTGGAGGTCTTTATGGACGACTTTTTGGTGTTTGGGGATTCATTCGAGGGATGTTTGGCAAACTTGGAGAAAGTTATAACAAGATGTGAGGTGAAGAATCTAGTCTTGAATTGGGAAAAGTGTCACTTTATGGTGATGGAAGGAATTGTGCTTGGCCATATAGTTTCGACAAGGGGTATTGAAGTCGATAAATCCAAGGTGGAGGCCATCTCCAACCTCCCCACGCCAATAGCCATCAAAGGCATCCGATCGTTTTTGGGCTATACAGGTTTCTATCGTCGATTCATAAAGAATTTCAGTGCATTGGCCCGACCCTTGACCAACCTGTTGTCTAAGGAGGTCCTATTTGAGTGGTCGAATGATTGTGAGGCATCCTTTAAAAAACTTAAAAGCATGCTAGTCACACCCAATTGGGATCTACCTTTTGAGCTCATGTGCGACGCGAGTGATTACGCGGTCGGCGCAGTGCTATGTCAAAGGGAGGAAAATAAACCATATGTGATACACTATGCTAGCAAAACACTTAATGAGACTCAGATGAATTACACTACCATCAAGAAAGAATTGCTAGCAATAGTGTTTACCTTAGATAAATTTCGTGCTTACATCATTGGTTTGCCTATTGTTGTCTTTGCAGATCACTATGTTTTAAAGTATTTGTTGTCTAAGCAGGATGCAAAATCGAGACTCATTAGGTGGATACTCCTCCTACAAAAATTTGACTTGACGATCAAGGATAAGAAAAGAGTTGAGAACGTGGTGGCGGATTATTTATCCCCGCTTGTGGTGCTAAGAGGCCGATGAACACATTCATATCCCTGACTTTTTCCCTAATGAGCATTTGCTGTCAATTCATTATGTTTGTCCTTGGTATGCTGATATATGTAACTATCTTGCAACAGGATAGATACCACAGCAATGGAGTCCAGAAGATCGAAGACGATTTATGGCAGATGTGAAGTACTTCTACTTCGACAACCCGTATTTGTTCAAGTACTGCCCTGACCAAATCATGAGGAGATGTGTACCTAAAAATGAACAGCGAGACGTCCTTGCATTTTGTCATTCACAAGTTTGCGGTGGACATTTCTCAGCGAAAAAGACTTCGGCCAAACTTCTTCAATTTGGTTTTTACTGGCCCTCTCTTATCAAAGATTGTGTTTCGTTTTGTAAGGGATGCGACAAATGCCAACTGTTGGGTAGTGTGACCCAAAGAAACATGATGCCCCATCCACCAATACTTGTTATAGAAATATTCGACTGTTGGGGCATCGACTTCATGGGTCTTTTCCCTATGTCATTTGGTTATTTGTACATCCTCTTGGCAGTGGACTATGTGTCCAAATGGGTGGAGGCTATCCCGACCATGACTAATGACCATCGGGTCGTAGTCAAGTTTCTCAAGGAAAACATCTTTTCGAGGTTTGGGATGCCTCGTTCAATAATAAGTGATGGTAGATCACATTTCTGTAATAGGTCATTTGCATCTCTAATGTTCAAATATGGCGTCACTCACAAAGTATCCACTGCTTATCACCCACAAACAAATGGCCAAGCCGAGCTAGCCAATAGAGAGATCAAGAACATTCTAGAAAAAACAGTTAACCTAAACAGGAAGGATTGGTCCGATAGATTGACCGTTGCCCTCTGGGCATACCGCACTGCCTTTAAAACTATTTTTGGCATGTCTCCCTACCGGCTTGTCTATGGAAAGGCTTGCCACTTGCCAGTCGAAATAAAACACAAGGCCTATTGGGCCATTAAGACTTTAAATTTTAATTTGAGAATGACCGGTGATCGTAGGAAGTTAGAGCTGAATGAGTTGGAAGAGATTCGACGAGATGCGTATGAAAGCTCCAAAATCTCAAAAGAAAGGGCCAAAATCTCTCAGGATAACTCCATCGTGAGGAAATCATTTGAGCCCGGGCAAAAAGTACTCTTATACAATTCTCGCATCTCCATTTTCTAAGGCAAACTCCTATCCCATTGGGATGACCCTTATTTTGTCAAGGTGGCCTACCTCAACGGAGCTGTGGATGTCCAAAATCCCGAAAATGACCAGACATCAATGGCCAAAGACTTAAGCCATTTTTTGGGGGCTTTGAAGAACAAGTGGTGGAGGAGAATTTGATGGATCCGATATACCCAGAAGTTGTGGAGGAATAATTAGTTTTTTTTTTTTGTTTTTCAATGTACAGGCTTTTATTTACTTACTTTATTTTTATTCCATGTTAATTATGTTCTTTTGTCGTATAGTTTTGTTCTTCTTAGTCACTGATAATGGTGTTTTTGTCAAAGCTCAAGTGCGAGGTGTTCTCTAACCCTACTAATCTTTTTACTGTCCGTCATTGAATATCATACTTTTTTTGTTTCGTTGAGGACAATGCATGAATCAAGTTGGGGGGGGGGAGTGAGGTTGCATTATTTGCATCTTACACCAATGTTTGTGAGAATATTCTGCACGGATATTCGCGTCTGTCGACACTCGCGCTTGCCGACACTAAAAAAAAAAAGAGGGAATATTCCGTGCAGATATGCGGCTGCCGACACTTAAAAAAAAAAGGGAAATATTCCGCGCGGATATGCGGCTGCTGACACTCAAAAAAAAATATAAAAAAATAAAATGGGATGCCTTTATAAGGTTTTCAAAATTTTTTTTTCTCCCATCCACCGGTGATTGGTCTCCCCCCTTCTTCTTCCCTTCTTTTTTTCTTCTTTCTTCCTCTTTTCTTCTTCTTCTTCTTCTTCTTCGTCGTTCTCTCTGTTCCCCGTAAAAACAACCCACCCCCTACAAATCCCTGACCATATACGTCGACGACCCTGTCCTTTGTTTAATAATTTGCCTTATATGTTTGTATTTGTTCATGAGTGCTCTTTTTCTGCTCACACTTAGGGTGAGGGGTTTCCAGCCTAACCCAAATCTCCCTCGAGTTGGTTAATTGTTGTGTTTTGTTTGTTGAATTCGGCAGCTAAACAAATCTCTACACCCACCGCCTTTCCCTCTTTCTTTGTCTTCTTCTTCTTCTTATTTCTGTTGTGCTATTCTCTATAACACAACCCAACTCCTAACAATCCCATGACCAAATTTCCCGAAGACCCAGTCGTTTGTCTCATGCACGGCATTTGTTTACTCTATTCGTACATGGCTCTTCTTCTTCTGTCTGCATTTAAAATCAAGGGTTTTCGTCCTAGCCAAAACCCAGATCTGCGTAGAGAAGATTAATTTGTGTATTTTGTTTGTAGGTTTCGACAGTTGAACAGATCTCTACCCTACAACTTGATCTCCAAACTCTACACACTGGTAAATTCAAAACATTGGGGACAATGTTCGGTTTAGGTTGGGAGGTGTGATCTACGATTCCAATTTGTTATAGTTTCGTATTTAAAAAAAAAAAAAGATTGTTCTGGATTGCCTATTTTTACAGCATTTTTGCTTATATTTCATGATCACATCAAATGCAACTTCAATCGTCTTTGTGACTAGCAAACGTTAAAGAACCAGATAGTGAGTCTTAAAGCATAGAAAGCATGGATGTTAAAATATTTTGGTTTAGTTTGGGAGTCTTGCGCATATTTCCATCTGATGTGCATGTGATCATGAGAAAAAGCAAGAGTAGTCAGAAAAATTGAAATCCGAGAAGCACAAGCAAAACCATTGTGTGGCAGAAGTACTTTTGCTATACGTCGTCGTGCCAAACAGTTGGTGTGCTTGTAAACAATGTGGCAGGTGTTTTCACGTGAAAAAATACAATCAGTGTTCTGAACCAATTTCGGATCGTGCAACTAATCGATTAAACTGGATAACGTATGGGCAGAGTAAGGATTTTCCTGACACGCCATCTTATACCAGTCCGGGACTTACATGTTACGTGCGACAAGAAGTGGGAAGGGTCACTAATAATGACATAGACACAAGCGATGATTCGAATTAAATTTTGACTAATAATGACAAAGCTGTGGAAAAATGTGTTTTGGGGATGAAGGTTAATGGTCCGAATTTTTTTTTTTTTTATGTAAATATTTGTTTATGTACAAAGTCTTTTTGTTGAAATAAAGATGTGGGCCGAGTAAGGATTGTCCTAAAATGCCAACCTGTAGCATAGGTAGAGACTTATCCTGAGACGCCATAGTTTTCCAAGTTCAATGTGTGCATTTAGTTTTTTTTTTTTTTTTTTTTCAATTTTCATAGATAAATGTGTATGTAAATAACTTTGAATTTTATTCAAGTGAAAAAAAAAAGCCGCATTTCCTTGAAAAATTGTATTTTCTCTATGCTTAAATGTCAAATTTACATTGGTATTTGTTAATCTTAAGGTAGAGAATGACCAGACTCGAAAATAGAATTATAATATAACTAACATTCTTTGAAAACCAGATATAACCAGTGGAGATAACGAAGAATACCATGGTAAGTTTTGAGCCTTACGATGCTTTCTGAGAGACAATCAACATTTACTCAAATAAGCTCTTTCACTTTCAATTATTGAATAATCTCATTAAACTTGCTTTGATTAAATGCAACTAAAGTAATCTATTGACATATCCCATAGGATTTTAGGTCATCTTTGAGTTGATTTTGAGCCTTAGCCATTGCTTCTTCGAAATTATATCCCTAGTTAGCCATGTTTAATCCTTTAATGAATGAGGATTTTTTTTTGAAAAAAAACCCATATGATAACCGAGCCACAAGAAAATACACTTAACATACCTTGCTATCCATTTTTTGCACCCTCTTATAAATTGGTATGACATAGAAAGGCAAGAAAAACAGAAAAGAAGATGGTGGCTACTGTTCAATGAAGAATTGGTGAAAAAAAAACAGGGAATTGCGAAGAAAGTGAAAAATGAGAAAAAATGAAAGAAAGAAATACCATTTCTAGGCAAAAGATCGAAAAGCAAGAAAGAGGTGTGCTACACTACATTAAAAAAGGGGATAGCTTTTGAATACCATTGACGTCATTTCGTTAGCCACTGACCTCTGGCCACATTACAACCTATTCAAAGTCCTAATTGATCTCAAGTCTGATGCATGTGGGTGTTGTCGACCAAAAACTGGGGTATGTTAAATAGTATTTCTTTAATTGCATTGATATTCTTCTATAAGATTATGCCAAGAACAGGAATAGTCTACTTTCTTAAGACTTTCACTCCCTTTCTAACTGTGCATGTGATTCTTCGATTGACCATCCTCTGATCACATGCCCTTTGAGAGACAAGTCACTATAATCGGAGTGAATTTTTTGTTGAGAGCATTCTAAGGGAGGTTTGAGACATCAAAGCTATCCATGGAAGGTGATAAAGTGGAATATTTGTTATATAACAATTCTTGCTACTAGAATGATCATTTCTACTACACAAGGAATTCCAAATACCAATATAACAAGTGTTTATTTTTGTATAGAGTACATACCAATGACAGAGAAGTGTTCGGGAAACAATTCAAAATTAAGGGATGTGTGTCTCAACGATTCTGTTGCTAACTCATTCTGATCTTACATATACACATTTTTTAATTGGAGTTTATAGGTAGCTTCATTGGAAACCTTCACGGGACAAAACTCGTCCACTAGGAATCACCTAGGGGTTTAACGGCTTGTTGCATATGATAAATGCAATCGTGTTATCTACGAAAGTGATTTTATTTTGTTATGTTGTTATTTATTACTAGGGACTAGTAATGTTTAGGTTGGGGGTGTGATTAACCCTAATTAAGGCATAATTTAATAGGTAAATTGTGTTAGTTGAATAAAGTAAACTAGTCAAAATAAATCAAATTAGAGTTAGTGTGNATGTTTAGGTTGGGGGTGTGATTAACCCTAATTAAGGCATAATTTAATAGGTAAATTATGTTAGTTGAATAAAGTAAACTAGTCAAAATAAATCAAATTAGAGTTGGTGTATGAATAAAGGATAATGCATTAATTGTTGTTCTTTTTAGGGTTTTGTACGTCAAAGCTACTAACTACTGGGAAGCCAATTGCATTAAAGCTACAAATTACTGGGGGTGCCAATTATCAAAGCTCAAAACAAAGGGGTATCAAGAATTCAAGGCCACCTAACAAGACTCTGATGCCACCAAACAAGGCTTTTCAAGGCCACCTAACAAGATTTTCACCCCCCCTTGTTACCTATAAATACCATCCCTTATGACTTGTAAAACATTCATCTTTTGGTAGTGGAAAACACTCCAAAAGTATTATTATTTTCCTTATTGCTTATTGCTTTTTTTAAGTATTACTTTCTTTTTATTGTATTATTGCTTTCTTTTAATTTAAGTATTGCTTTCTTTTATTGTGTTATTGCTTTCTTTTATTTCCATTGCTTGAGCTTCCTTCTTCCCTTAGAGGAGTGAAACTCTTCCACTTTTTTAGAGCTTCACCAAAGCCGTGAAGTGTGGAACATAATTCACTCTTTCTTTGTCGAAGATCAACTCCTTCTGTAAAGTGTTTTACCTTATAACTCCTCTACTTAGAGGGATGAACATCACTCACTTTTCTATCTTTAACAAAGCCATGAACAGTGAGTAGTTTCTCATCCAATCTTTAGTAAGAGGTGATTATCCGGAAGTTATATTTATGCATTTCGTTTATGCTTAGCTCTAGTCTTTATTTCTTCATAATGTCTTCTCATCATATTGTTGTCTTTATTTTAAGCATGAATAGCTAAATCTCTTAGTTGGCAAAACCAAGAGGAACCTCCACTTGGGTATACCATTTCAACTCATTCTCCTCCCCTCTTTCAGAGTTCAATGGTTCGGTTTNTTTGGCAAAACCAAGAGGAACATCCACTTGGGTATACCATTTCAACTCTTTCTCCTCCCTTCTTTCAGAGTTCAATGGTTCGATTTGACTGGTTTGAGGGTAGATAACTTGGTGAATCTTTGATATTCCGTAGGCCTAGTCACGGTTTATGCTTAGATACTCACCAATCTTACCCCTAGCTTCCCACGAATCAATCGTTCATTCATGCTCTATTGGAGGAGGGTTTCGAGTTGAGACGGTATTCCTATTGGAGTGACCTCTTGGATTTGCNCACGAATCAATCGTTCATTCATGCTCTATTGGAGGAGGGTTTCGAGTTGAGACGGTATTCCTATTGGAATGACCTCTTGGATTTGCCAACATTTGTTTCTCATTTTACTTGCATTAAAACAACTTCACCAAACAACTTCCAACAATCAAAGAGTGGGGAGCACTTTTGTTCACACTTACTCACATTTAAAATCTCATTCATCCACCATTCCATTGCCCTTTCTTTTGACATCATCCCTAGGAGAGTGACACTCCCCTTCATTCATATACTATACATGCTAAAAGGTGATGTTTATAGGTGAGAAAACAAGAAGGAAGTTTTTCAAGCACTTATCATCCACAGAATAATGGCAAAGCCGAGTTTGCCAGTAAGGAGGTAAAGAGTATACTAGAGAAAAGCTTTGACAAATGATCCGCCACCACATTCTCGACTTCTTTCTTGTCCTTGATGATCAGATTGAATTCTTGAAGGAGGAGAATCCACCTAATGAGTCTCATTTTAGCGTCCTCCTTAGACAACAATACTTCAAAGTAGAGTGATCAGTGTAGACTGAAATAGGCCAACCAATGATGTATAACATAAATTTATCCAGCGCAAACACTACAGCTAGCAACTCTTTTTCAGTGGTAGTGTAATTCATTTGTGCTTCATTTAGGGTTTTGCTAGCATAGTATATTACATATGGCCTTTTGTCTTCCCTTTGACCTAACATTGCACCAACCTTGTAATCACTCGCGTCGCACATGAGCTCAAATGGTAGTTCCCACTTGGGTGGTCACATGATTGGATGTGAAGGAAGCATGCGTTTTTAGTTTTTTGAAGGATGCCTCACAATCGTTAGACCACACAAAGGGAACATACTTTGCTAGTAAATTAGTCAATGGTCTTGCCAATGCCCTAAAATCCTAAATGATGCAAGGCCAAGAAATGACCTGATATCTTTGATGATCCTTGGAGTGGGTAGGTTTGAAATTGCTTCCACTTTAGATTTGTCCACTTCAATTCCCTTTGAGAAAACAATGTGTCCAAGGACAATCCCTTGTGTTACCATGAAGTGACATTTTTCCCAATTTAGCACCAAATCTGCTTTTCACATCTCTCTAGAACTCTCTCCAAATTTTCCAAGCATCCTCCAAACAAGTCCCCAAACAATGAAAAATCATCCATTAAGACCTCCACAATCGTCCATCATCTCTCCCTTAGCATGTGTGAACTGAATTGGAATGATTGGAGAGAGGTTGGGCAATTGAACAATCAAAAACAATCCAAGCATGCTCCTCCCATGCTTTCCCAACTACTCCTCGTCTCACTATTGCTTCTTCCCTCTCTCTTACTTCAAATCTTACTTTAGGGCTTAGGAGAGCATCATGTGGTGTCACACATGTAAGGGTATTGCTTAGAAGATAGGAGGTGGGCCCCCGAAGTAAGTGGGGTCATGTGAACAGGTATCTGGCAGATTTGGGCCAAACCTACAAGTAGAACATAGAAAACCTCTCGATAGATTTTTTCTAGTAAGATTTTCTACAGGTAGGTTTTTGCCTAACAAACCTGCAACATTTTCTAATGGTAGGTTTTAAATCTTCTACCGGTAGGTGTTGGTTGTCTCTACCAGTAGGTTTGTCCTATTTTTTGATTTTCTTGGTTTCTTGAGGTCCCGAGCCATCCGGTAAGCGGTCCCTTCATCCTCACTAACTTTGAGCACTTGATGAGATGTTTTATCCATGACCTTATCTACTCCTTACCTACAATCACACAAATCTCCATTAATAGTGAATTTAAAACCATTTACCCGAATTTTTTCCACAAAACAAGTAAAATTTGGTGCAATAGAGATGCATGATGTGCAATATTCTATAGTCATTAGGCCCTTACATTTTCAAGGTGGCCTACCCAAATGGAGCCGTGGAGATAGAAAATCTCAAAGATGGTAAAACATTCAAGATCAATGGCCAAAGGCTTAAACTATTCTTTGAGGGTTTTGAAATTCAAACATTGGAATAGGAGTTGGTGGATCTAGTCTATCCGGACCCTATTGAGACATAATTGTTCAAGTAGATTAATGTGTATAGTTGTTTTCCTTTATTCTTTACTTTGCAAGTTAAATTATTTACTTACTTTCATCTATGCATGGTGTTCTTTCCTTATATGTGCAGATAGTGGTGTTTTTGTCAAAGCTCATTGCTAGGTGTTCTCACACCCTTCTTGTCTTTTTAATTCCATCATTGCATCCCATATCTTTTTGTTGCATTGAGAAAAATGGGTAGTTCAAGTTGCGGGGTGAGATGCAGCATTTGTATGATACACTAAATTTTTTGTTGACAATACCATTTTGTGGTGAAATGAACCATTCAAATATTTCTACCAAAGTTTTGTATAGAATAGAAATAGGTGGAAAAATTTAAATTTTTTTGAGAAAAATATCTAAATGTTGAACCATATTCCCCTATTTGAATTGTTATGGGTTTAGGGATAGTTTGATCTTCATTTTGAACTTTGAACACATGAGTATATTATAGCAATTTATCCTATGCCTACGTATTACTTATGTGTTTTCTTTTGAACTCAACCATACTGCACCTTGAATGTGTAATTTCAAAAATTTAATGATTGGACCCACATTTCAGAGCTTGACATACATAGTGGAGATGAAGTAAGTACCCATGTGAGCTTTTGTGCCAATCCATGTTTGGGGGAACTTACATTTACTGAAAGGAATAATTTTTCAAATTCAAAATCTTTTCAATGATCTCATTATGCTTGCTTTGGTTGGAGTGCAAATGGGTAGTTGATTGAGTTTGTCTTAAAACCCAAAACTGACCTACCAGTGGTTTTGCCTAGAAACCCAAAAATTCGGTGAAATCCTTCATTTTCCTCATCCATTTCAACCTTAAAAATCCCCTCTTCTTTCTCAAAACCCTCCAAATACTCAAAGAACCTTTGTGCATTCATCAAATCACTCGATTATCTTCCCCAAGTTTCTGATTCACAGCGATTACTCCTCATTTCCTTGACCTCTACCCCACAAAAACCTTTCTTTCCTTCACAAAGCCTCACCAAACCATCAACAACCTCAATTTTCACCCAAAGATAAAAGAATGTGGAGGAATGGCTCGATTGGGTAGGTCTTCTTATGCATCCTTTGAAATTTTTTATGTAACGTGGGGTTGGTTGCCTTTTGTCGCCCTAGGGGCATTCTTGATAGCGATGACTCGTACAAAGCAAATGGGCCCTAGCTCTCCACCACCCATAGGAATTGAATCCCGTAAAAGGACCGAGGGAGGTAGGCCCTAGTGATGGGAAACAAAGGAAGAAGTTAAAAAATTACCCTTGCATGAAAAGTATAAAGGGGGAAAATTTGATGTGCGAGCAACAAATAGATAGGCCTACCCTTGGGCCCAAACAATGATGTGGTCTGAGTGATAGTGGGCCATGGCATCATTGTTTGGTTTAAGCTCGTGGGGGGATTTGTTCTTCCCATCTGTAGGGAGTTTTAACAACTATTAGGGGTGATGGATGAGGATGTGTATTTGTTGAAGACCAATGTGAGAGGGAAGGTAATGGGGATCACACCTGGAGTCATTGCTGTGGCATTACATTACGAGAGACCTCCTCCCAACACGACGGTCTATCCTTACAACACCCATGTAAGGAAATCACTCCAAGAATTCACAAGGTTGATGTATGAGGATCCAACACAATTTAAGGGAAAAATTCAAGTTGGGCATTCAAACATTCTTATGGGGTAATGAACAAAGTGCTCTATTACAATTTGCTATCTCGGGGTGTAGAGAAGACTCCGAGGGAGGAGAAGCTAGCCCTTATCCATGCTTTCATGTTGGGCAAGAGGATGGATATAGCCTTAATGATCTGGGAGGTGATGAAAGAATATGCCCAGACAAAGAAGTCGCAGGCGAATCTTCCTTACGCCCACCTTGTCACAAAGATATACTGCCACAACAAAGTAAAGGGCATTCCCACTGATGTGCCTCCTCCACCGGAGTTGGGCCCCATTTGCAAGTCAAGTAGTATGATGAGGTCGGCCATCACAGAAGGGTCTGCTTAGAGGGAAGGGAGAGTTAGGCTACTGCAGGCTCAGCCACCTACAGCTAGACCTTTCACCTCCGGGCCATCCACTGCTGCCCCACATCGGATGGTCTCCTAGTGCCTTGATGCGATCGAGGGATGGTTGGACGACTTCACTAGGACTATGCAGTTGATGAAGCTGATGGTCACTAGGATCTTCAAGAGGACCTTTCTCACAGAGCCTCTCCCTAAGGTGCCCCCACCTTCCACCTCTGGGTCATCCACTTCTGCCCCCACTTGTTCGACTGTGGTAGAGGTGGAGGAGTTCGAGGATGAAGAGTCGGATGACGAGGATAAGGGCAATGATGGTGGGTCTGGTGACTACAAGGAGGAGTAGCGAGAGCTTGCTCTTGTTTTTGTTTTTTTTTGGTTGATTATACATAGTGGTAGTAGGCCTAATAGAAGAGCCCCTAGGATCACATGCCATTTTTTTCTCAAGATCTTTGTACTGAACCTCATGCAATTATGAATGAAAGAACCACATTTTTTGCCCCAAGTTCATTTCATTAATTGCATTATGATTTGAGTATTTTGTTGATCTATGAATTGTTTAACACGAATGAAATTGTTCTTTTTTATGTAGTGTAGTTTGAAAATAAAGTTTGCTAGAGATTAACAAAACTTAAGTTCGGGGGTGTGATGAGTACAGAATATTGCATATCATGCATCTCTATTGCACCCATATTACTTGTTTTGTGGTCAAAATTAGGGCAAATGGTTTCAAATTTACAAATAATGGAGATTTGTGTGATTGTAGATAAAGAGCAGGTAAGATCAGGTATAAAGAATCCCATCAAGTGCTCAAAGTCAATCGGGAAGAAAGGACAGCTTAACAGATGACTTTGGACCTAAAGGAACAAAGGAAATCCCAAGGCAGGACAAAATTGATTGGTACAAGGCAACCAATACCTACTGGTAGAAGTCATTCAAAACCTATTGATAGAAGACTCAATAACTACCGGTAGAAAATGTTACTAGAATTCTTTTATCTCTGCCATGCAAAAAAACTAGCGATAGAAAAACTTACTGGAAAAAACCTATTGGTAGGTTTTCTACATTCTACAAGCAGGTTTTGCCCAGAGAGGGGAGAAGCAAGAGAGAGAAGAAAGGGTGGCAGAAAAAGCATGGGAGGAGCATGCCTGGACTAAAATTGCTTGTTCAAGTGGACAACCTCCCTCCAATCATTCCAATTTAGTTCACACATGCTAAGGGAGAGAGGATGAACAAAAATAGGGAGTATTACACCATTATTCAGATATACATGCTTTTAGAGAGAGAAGTCCAAGGTTGAAGATGAAGTTTTAGAGAGAGAAGCTGGGTTTTTACATTTCCTTCACCATTTTTATTGTAGTAAGCTTTATTTCACTTGTAATATTTCTCTCTTTCACTCTAAAATCTTTTATTCAAGTTGTAATCAAGCTTAGCTAAGTGTTCTTGTATTTCTTTTTCTACATTTAGGTATTTTCTATTCAAGCTCTGTATTTTGGGAATGAATGACTTAGCTCTGGTAGTTTAAACCTTTCTCTTGCATCAATACAAGTTTCATGTTTCATTTCAGTACCATGTTTCTTTACCTTATGCTTGTTCTTGCCTTTATTATGAGTAGCTAAACTTTTAGTTGGCTAATCCAAGGAAAATTTCCTCTTGGGTATGTGAAATCAACTCTCTTTTTAAAGTGTTTGGTTTGACTAGGTTGAGTACGAACGTGGTTGTGGGGTCTTGATACACCATAGATTTGTCACGGGATATGCTTTTGCCTAACACAACCACATTAGTCCCGCACTTCCTACAAATCAATCGAACACTGAGACATCATTAGTTGAACGAATTGAGTCGATTTGGCATTCTCATTGGAATGACATCTATGGATTAGCCAACCTTGCTTTCTTGCATAGTTCTCAAAACACAACTCACGAAAACTCAATTCACAAGATTTTTCAATTTTCATTTCTTTACAAAATCACAATTCAAAAGATTTGACATTTCCTTCTCTGAAGAGAAGACCTTGGAATACCCATTCCAAGTAAAACACGACATTGCAAGTCTCTCTACGCTTGGTGTGCACTTTTGCCCACACACACACACACACATTTTTGTTCATCCACATGATTTTCCCCATTTCTTGCGTGGAACTCGAGGGAGAGTAGCACTCACCAACTTCTACAAGTCATATACACATAATTCGGGTTCAAGTGTTTGGAGATAAGGGAAAACAACCAAGAATCTGTAAATAAGTAGGACTCATGGCAAGCCATTTCACTAAGGGGTTTGTTGAATCTTTATATGATTATATTTATACAAAGCAATGTGAAAAAAAATAAAAGGGCAGGGATATATGGTTCTTTATGAGGTTTTTTTATTGTATTGTAGCAGATAATGTACCCCGAGTTGCGGTGTTACAATTTTTTGCATCAGAGCATAGATTTATAGATTCTATAGACTAGTGTTTTTAGGTCAGCAGTGGATAGTCTAGGGTGTCTATGTATTGTAGAGTTAAACATTAAGATACTAATGTTATGCATCTGTATATCTAATAATGTTGATTTTTAATTTTATAGTCGAGCAACGTGAAAGACAACATCAAGAGAGGGTGGTGGTTAGTAGAATCTGTATGATATTCAAAAAATATCTAAAATTACGGTGTGGAAGAAAACACGGTTGACTCGATTTATTGAATTACTAATGATAATGTAGGTAACTATATGAGTAGGGAATGTTTGTGGTAAATTAAGTGGTTGTATTTGTGAGTAATTTATTAAATTTTGGTTACACATCTTAGTGTAAAAAAACAAATTGAAAATTAGTGAGAGATTACACACTAATTGTTGACAACTTCAATTTCTCACAATGGAGCTTTTGGTGACAGTACATATTAGTTGTAATCAATTTGTGAAAGTGTTAAAAGTTAAAAATTTGTAATAATAACATTATTTGAATAATATTATTATGAGTATGAATAGGCTCGTATGTTTTTAAATTCAAAGGAATTTATTTGTGATTGAGTATAAGAAAGTAATTTACTATCGAATTTTGTTTGCTGATTTTTTAGTAGAGTTTTTGGTTTTGATCCATCTATTTTCCTAAAGTTCTTTGTGGTATTCAAATTTCAGTTCAAATACATTTTCTTAAACCGAGATCTGTTTATAGGTATATGGTTGATGGTCAGAATAAAAACATAATTTGGGTGCAATGGAATAATTAGCATGTGAGGCTTAAGTGGATGGGTAATATCACTTTGGATAGGGATTAGAAATGGGTTAATCTAATATTCATACATGCATATCTANTGTGCACTTTTGCCCACACACACACACACACATTTTTGTTCATCCACATGATTTTCCCCATTTCTTGCGTGGAACTCGAGGGAGAGTAGCACTCACCAACTTCTACAAGTCATATACACATAATTCGGGTTCAAGTGTTTGGAGATAAGGGAAAACAACCAAGAATCTGTAAATAAGTAGGACTCATGGCAAGCCATTTCACTAAGGGGTTTGTTGAATCTTTATATGATTATATTTATACAAAGCAATGTGAAAAAAAATAAAAGGGCAGGGATATATGGTTCTTTATGAGGTTTTTTTATTGTATTGTAGCAGATAATGTACCCCGAGTTGCGGTGTTACAATTTTTTGCATCAGAGCATAGATTTATAGATTCTATAGACTAGTGTTTTTAGGTCAGCAGTGGATAGTCTAGGGTGTCTATGTATTGTAGAGTTAAACATTAAGATACTAATGTTATGCATCTGTATATCTAATAATGTTGATTTTTAATTTTATAGTCGAGCAACGTGAAAGACAACATCAAGAGAGGGTGGTGGTTAGTAGAATCTGTATGATATTCAAAAAATATCTAAAATTACGGTGTGGAAGAAAACACGGTTGACTCGATTTATTGAATTACTAATGATAATGTAGGTAACTATATGAGTAGGGAATGTTTGTGGTAAATTAAGTGGTTGTATTTGTGAGTAATTTATTAAATTTTGGTTACACATCTTAGTGTAAAAAAACAAATTGAAAATTAGTGAGAGATTACACACTAATTGTTGACAACTTCAATTTCTCACAATGGAGCTTTTGGTGACAGTACATATTAGTTGTAATCAATTTGTGAAAGTGTTAAAAGTTAAAAATTTGTAATAATAACATTATTTGAATAATATTATTATGAGTATGAATAGGCTCGTATGTTTTTAAATTCAAAGGAATTTATTTGTGATTGAGTATAAGAAAGTAATTTACTATCGAATTTTGTTTGCTGATTTTTTAGTAGAGTTTTTGGTTTTGATCCATCTATTTTCCTAAAGTTCTTTGTGGTATTCAAATTTCAGTTCAAATACATTTTCTTAAACCGAGATCTGTTTATAGGTATATGGTTGATGGTCAGAATAAAAACATAATTTGGGTGCAATGGAATAATTAGCATGTGAGGCTTAAGTGGATGGGTAATATCACTTTGGATAGGGATTAGAAATGGGTTAATCTAATATTCATACATGCATATCTAGTGCATAACGCATATATGGAGGATGTTTATATGAAATTTGTTATGATGTGTGACAGGTATAGGGGTAATGATATTGATGTTGATTTTACCTGGGATTTTGAAAAGGGAAATAATTTAGAAAATTAAAAGAAAAATGATATATTTGTGATGCTTATTTGAGTTGAAATTTGATCGTCTAAATATATGATTTTGCACTTTTGTGTAAGATTATAGTTAGTGAGATATATTGGTATAGTGGAAGGGTGGTGTTGCAATCTGTTGTTATTTGAGTGGTGGATTTAACTTTTCTATGGTTAACGTGATGCTATATGTGAGTTATTTTGCCATGTAATTGATCATAGCAAGAATATGCTTATGTGGTATTAATACGTGTGTTGAAAATGAACTTAAAGATGGAAATGGGAATATGTTGTGTAGCATTGAGAATGAGTTAGGCTTTATGACTAATGTTGCTTGTTAATAACAAGTGAGTGTGTGTAGACTATTGATAGTCAGAGATAATATGATTGTTTAATTAACTCAAATGGAAAGTGAATAGTCTATTAGCTAGTGCGACCCTAAAGGGTGATTGTTTGGCCTTAGTGGCGCTTGTGGGCCTTAATGGCGATTGCTACATTAGTGGCGAAATATGCCTTAATGGCTAAGTTGTCTTAGTGACGGATATATGGCCTTAGTGATAAATAATGTTTTATTGGTGAATTATGCTTTGATGAGAAATACTGCCTTAAAGGCAAGTGTTTAGCCTTAGTGGTGGATGTATATACATGGATGCCATATATGATGGCTTATGAATGAATATATACATATGGATATCATATATAATGGTTTATGGATGTGTTAATGTGAATGTCATATAGAATGGCTAATGGATGTGTAGATATGAAACCTATATATGACGGCTAATGTAATTTCCTTAGTGGAGAGATGACATTGTCTTAACAATAGATATGTATCTAAATAATTTTATGATATAGTTACAATTTATGTAGTAAGGAATTCTTCTGTGGAGTTATGGATGGAATATGGCACCATGATATCCAACCAAAGATTGATATATGTATCTATGAATGAACCTTTGTTACCTTGATTGTGAATTTGTCTCTATGTAGGGTAGTTTGTATGTGAAATAAGGTACAACAATTTAGCTTGAAATAAAGAAACAAAAAAATAAAAGCAGTGGTGACATGATAGAACCTGATTATGGAGGGACAAATTATGTTATGGATGTACTTTGCTCTCTAGAATGTGCGAAGTAGATTGTTGATAACCACTAATGTAGAGACTGTGATATGAAAATTTGATGGTGTGAAAAAATGAGAGTGAATAAATTTGGAATTATGATACTTATCTCTGGCATTGCTTCAACAGTGTAAGTGCATATAATTGTGGAAACCAATGAATAGGTTTCGTTGTCACAAAAAGTTTGATGAATTAAATTAGTGATGTTTAATACAAATATGTATTTGGAAGTGGAGGTAACTGAGATAAAATTACGTGAGAAAGGGGAATGAAATGTTTTGATAGGATTTAAATAATTCGTGTTTAAAATAAGTATATAGATAGATGATACATCTATGCCTACTGAATTTTAATATAAGTGTGATTATGTGTATGAGGGTGTGTTTGGGTATTGAAATGATTATAAAATAGATGTCCAATGTGAAAAGCGGTAAGAGGAGAATGATATCAAGCTATCAATTAAAAGGCAAATGTGATATAGGTAACATATATTTAAGTTAAAAGGATTGTATATTTGTTTGGTAGGCATTCTAGTAAACCTTATACTGAACACTCAAGATACTGAAGTTTTTGTTAAAAATGTAGTGTCAAATATAATTGGTATGCAAATTTAGCTCCATAGTACATACAACTCTAATAGGAAAGTTGTGGTTAAAGGTAGTATGGGAAATACATGTTTGGAAAATTTATTTACGTGAGAATAGTATATTTTGGATGAAATTTGTGTTGTTAAGTGGATGTGTGGATTAATAGGTGAGTAAGGGTTTTGCGAGTAAAAATAATGATGTTATGCTTTCAAAAACTGTTTCACTTAGTTACTATGTTGTATGTTGGAAAATTTTCTTATTTTCCTTATAAATTATCTATATAATAAAGTAGAGCTGCATTTTAATCCAAAAACTTATCTTGAAAATTTTGCGGCTTAGATCAATTCTGGGCAAAAAATAAGTTATATCCAATGATCTATCTTATCATTGATCCCACGGATCAAGATGGCCAAAGAATTTTGTTTTACCACCCAAAAAACCTTCTATTTATGCTTCCAATTTTCAAACCACTAATTCCCAAATTAATGCTTAAGAATCCCCTAATCTGATGCCTCTATCTCTCCCTCTCGAATCTTTCCAAAATCTTCCTTACGCTCACCCCCTCTATTCCCCGAAAGCCTTGCTTTCCAAAATCAACCCCAAAATCTCTCTCGTGGAATCCCTCCCAATATTCACACCAAATCTTTCCAAATACCCCTATGTCAAATATCTCTCAGCCACAGCTCTCTCTCACATCCAGCTCTTTATCGCTGCCCTCTTATGCGAAGCAAAGCCATCGCTAAATGACAGCCACTGCCACCCACTGCTCAACACATGCCCAGATGATGCAAATCATAGCACAACTTCAAGGGATATAGTTCAAGTTCCAATTGGGCCGGTTACAAGAGCACGAGCAAGGAAGTTTAAAGATGTACTCAACTGACAGATTCAAGAGGCATAGATTCAAGTAAGTTCGTGGAGGCCCATTCAGCATAATTCACGTGAGCAACAAAGATTCATCAATATGATTCAAATTCTAGAAGAATCGGGCCAAGACTAAGCTTAAATTGGCATGTTTAAGAATACTTTTAATTTTGGGCCTGATTGTAAGGCTTGCATGCCATTTAGTTTCCTTTTTCTAATTTAGGCAAGTACGAGTTTTAGTCTTTAGTTATTCCTATTTGGGTTTGGATTGTCAAAATATAAACTCCTATTAATATTTGTTTCCTTAGCAGATTAGAAATTTTCCTTGTAATGGCCAGCCTAATGAATAGGTGTTTAATCAATGAAAAAAGGTAAATCATTATTCAGTAAAATTTGAGAGTGTTTTATCTGCGGTTCTTCGAAGAACTAAACGAACTTATTGGGATTTTTCGTACCGTTCACCATCGACTTATCAAACGAGTTTCCACCACTGTTTGTAGCGTCTTCCTCATACTGAGGTTCTTATTTCAACACAAATAGCAGGTTGAGGTCATATATACCAAGGTTCTTGTTTGTCGTAAAAAATAGGTCAGGGTCTATCATTCAATTCTGATCATAGAACGATTTTGAGTTCCTTTTCGTTGTTTGATCTCATTATGTTTCTCGGGTTTCACATCATTTGGTCTTCTCTCACTCAAGGTATGCTTCGTGATTGGATCTGATGTGAATCTCAATCGACTTGCTTTGAGACCCAACAACAATATTGAAAATACAACCCAAGAAAGCCAAATTCAGGTCTATGGATGGAGAATCTAAATCCGTTGAGAACTCGTTTCAAGAACGTAGATTATATTAAAATCTAGAACCATTGAAGAATCCTTCTCAAGAACCTAGATTACAAGGAGGAACGCCACAAAGGTTGTGATTTACCTTTGATAAGTTCAAAAATTCAATCAAGAACAAGAGGAGTAAATTGAACTCAACTCACAATCAAATTTCATTATATATTGTCTCCCCTATTTCACTGATATAACACCTATTTATAGGCTGGCCATTACAAGGATTAGGAAACTTCCAAAAATAGCTATCCTATTTAAGAAATATATTTTACTTGTTGGTAAAGGAATATCTCTTACTTTCCTAAAACTGTTGAAGAAAAAGAAAGACATTCAGCCCTCTAATTGGTTGATGACATGCCTAAATAGAAAAAGGAAAGTACTTGGCATACAAACCTTAGAATTAGACACAAAAAAGAGTGAATAGTGTGCAGTTACTCTACTGTGAATAGTGTGCCGCTACAGTAACTACGAAAATCCTAGTTCATAAGAAATAAAACATGTGTGGGCTCAGCATCCTGAAACCCACTTATTCTAAACTAATAATAAAAATTCTTTAAACAAATTGAAAGCCTTAACAACAAATGCCCTTATCTCTAAGTCATGTCTTCATGTCTTCCATAGCTTGGATCAAGTGGATCAAAATTGGTTCTCTTTCTTTCAAGCCCATCTTGAGTGTTGGGCTCTTGCTAGCTTCATCCCACCAATCCTTGCAAGTCTTACTTGATCTTCTTGGTTCTTGATCTTGTAATTGGCCCATCTGGACATGTTAACGATCTTTAAGAGTAGGCCCACCTTGGCACTCATCATTCCCCCTTTC
The DNA here is from genome assembly GCA_963454935.2 of Ilex paraguariensis. Classification (NCBI taxonomy): domain Eukaryota; kingdom Viridiplantae; phylum Streptophyta; class Magnoliopsida; order Aquifoliales; family Aquifoliaceae; genus Ilex; species Ilex paraguariensis. The sequence goes on from CAUOFW020002835.1 coordinate 4,141,642, forward strand.
CTCAAAAAGATTCATCCTCGAATCTTCGCCTACATCTTAAGGGGAAAGGTAAGAAACATTGATGGTAGCAGGTAAAGAAAAAAAAATTCAGAATTTTCTCTTCTTTTTTTTTTCTTCTATTTTTTTGTTTGATGAATTTTTTTTTTCCACCAACTGATTTGATCACAAACTAGATAGTAAAAAATTGACAAAACCCTAAAAATAACCCAAATCCTTGAACAATGAATTTTTTTTTCGTCACCCCAGAACAATGAAGCCCTAGAAATCAACTATGCAAGAAATAAAAGGATAGGATATGACTTGATCGGAAAGCTTGCTCTGATACCAAACGATGTGAACCTCGATCAACTTGCGTTGAGACCCAACAACAATATTCGAAATACAACCAAAGAAAGCAAAATTCAGGCCTATGGATGGAGAATCTAGACCTGTTGAGAACTCGTTTCAAGAACCTAGATTATATTAAAATCTAGACCCGTTGAAGAACCCTTCTCAAGAACCCAGATTACAAGGAGGAATTCCACAAAGGTTGTGATTTACCTTGATAAGTTCAAAAATTCAATCAAGAACAAGAGGAGTAAACTCAACTCAACTCACAATCAAAATTCATTATATATTGTCTCCCCAATTTCATTGATAGAACACCTATTTATAGGCTGGCCATTACAAGGATTAGGAAACTTCCTAAAATAGCTATCCTATTTAAGAAATATCTCTTACTTGTTGGTAAAGAAATATCTCTTACTTTCCTAAAACTCTTGAAGAAAAAGAAAGACATTCAGCCCTCTAATTGGCTGATGACATGCCTAAATGGAAAAAGGAAAGTACTTGGCATACAAAACTTAGAATTAGACCCTAAAAAGAGTGAATAATGTGTGGTTACTGTAGCATGAATAGTGTGCCGCTACAATAACTACGAAAACCCTAGTTCATAAGAAATAAAACATGTGTGGGCTAAGCATCCTCAAGCCCACTTATTCTAAACTAATGATAAAAATTCTTTAAACAAATTGAAAGCCTTAACCACAAAAGCCCCTATAGGTTCTCCTTCTTTCAAGCCCATCTTGAGTGTTGGGCTCTTGCTAGCTTCATCCCACCAATCCTTGCATTGCTTCCATGATCTTCTTGGCTCTTGATCTTGTAATTGGCCCATCTGGACATGGCAAGGATCTTTAAGAGTACGCCCACCGTGGCTCTCATTAGGATCTACCTTGAAACGAAGGAATCTTCATCTTAATACCACCCAAGTTGTTATCTTCCTGATTCCTAACTTCTCTAAACCACCCCCCCTTGTCTCCTATTACTGGCAACAGAATTCCGATCATCTTCTTCATCAAAACCAGCCCCATAAGGCTCTTCATCTTTAACCCTCACTTCCCTTGGTTGAATTCTTTTCCTTCTACACACATTAGGGACATTTTGTAGCTGCTTCTCACATGTGTTTTCCATCTGATCTATCTGTTCGTGAACTTGCTCCAGCTCCAACTTCATCACACAACTCATCTCACTCATCATGGCCTCCATAAACAACTTCGGGTCAACCAGTTATGTAGCCTCTTTGGCCATATTCTTAGCACTGTAGTGAGACATAATTGCTGCAAAACAAAGTTAGAAAAAGAAAAAAATAAAAATAAAAGGACCTCACAATTCTCTCCCTTACGTATTTACACTCAAGAATGTGAATCACTCTACACTCGTGTTTCACTAAAAAATATGTGGCTTTTAACCCTCTAATGGTCTTACATCTCATGGTTTTTCCACTCAATAATTCTCTTTCAATTCTTTTGAAACTAAACAAACAATTCTCAAAATTTTCAGCAACAATTCACCAATAACTCATCAAGGAATTTCAGGTTTTTAAGAGCAAGGATTCAAGGAATATGACTGATTAGATTTTCGGCAGGACAACATAGCAAGATTTCCATAAAAAAATATTTGATTATGGGGGTTGAGGTGATTTTTTTTGGGGTTTATTGGACCCAAAATGGATCAAAACAGACAATTTCGTAATAACTAGAACCAAACAATTTCCAATTTTGTAGTAACTAGAACCAAACATTTTCAGGCTTCTCTCTCTCTATGTTTTTTTTTACTCCTTTTGGCCTTCTTTTTTTGACTCCTTTATGTTTTTTTTTTAATGATCAACAACTATCTTTTGATAGTAACAGAATAAGATTTCGTAATAAACTAGAATCAACAAAATTCGAGCATAATGGGGGTAAAGGAAATTCAGCTAAACTAGAATTTGTGAACCTAGTTTGGGAGTAAATAACACAGAATAAAGAAAAGAAAGGGTTTTTTTTTTTAAAGATAGGCAAACCTGAACTAGAATCTTTGCTCTGATACCAAATGATGTGGATGATGTGAACCCCAACAACAATATTGGAAATACAACCCAAGAAAGCCAAACTCAGGTCTATGGATGGAGAATCTAGACCCGTTGAGATCTTGTTTCAAGAACCTAGATTATATTAAAATCTAGACCCATTGAAGAACCCGTCTCAAGAACTCAAATTACAAGGAGGAACGCCACAAAGGTTGTGATTTACCTTTGATAAGTTAAAAAGTTCAATCAAGAACAAGAGGAGTAAACTCAACTCACAATCAAAATTCATTGTATATTGTCTCCCCTATTTCATTGATAGAACACCTATTTATAGGCTAGCCATTACAAGGAAACAAATCCTAATCTACTAAGGAAACAAATCCTAATCTAAATAGGAATAAATAAAGACTAAAATTTGTAACCCTTTCTCTCAAAAATGCCCTTGAGTGAATAGTGTCACGAGTACTATAGCATGAACAGTACCATGCTATAATACTTATTCTAAATCCTAGTTCAAATAAAATAATAATACAT
>CAUOFW020002835.1:4144558-4348079 GCA_963454935.2 Ilex paraguariensis
TATAATACTTATTCTAAATCCTAGTTCAAATAAAATAATAAGACATATGTGGGCTAAGCATCCTCAAACCCACTTAATCTAAACTAATAATAAAAATTATTTAAACAAATTGAAAGGCTTAACAAAAAAAACCAATTGAATCTTAGCCTTAGCCCGTAGCTCGATTCTTCTAGAACTTGAATCAAGTGGATCAAAATTGGTTCTCCTTCTTTGAAGCCCATCTTGAGTGTTGGGCTCTTGCTAGCTTCATCCCAAGCGGTTTCACCAATCCTTGCATTGCTTTCTTGATCTTGTAATTGGCCCATCTAGACTTGCAAAGGATCTTTAAGAATAGGCCCACCTTGGCTTTCATTAGTGGAACCTGCGAAACATAACAAGATCCAACAACGAAAAAGAACTTGAGATCGTTCTATGATCAAAATTGAATGACGGACCTCGACCCGTTGTTTATGACAAACAAGAACCTTGGTATATATGACCTCACCCGCTGTTTGTTTTGAAACAAGAACCTTGGTATGAGGAAGACGCCACATATAATGGTGGAAACTTGTTTGATAGGTCGCTGGTGAACACCATGAAAAATCCCGAATTGTTTGTTTAGTTCTTCAAATAACCGCAGAGAAAACTCTCTCAAATTTTACTGAATAATGATCTGCCTTTTTTCATTGATTAAACGCCTATTTGTAAGGTTGACCATTACAAGGAGAATTCCTAATCTATTAAGAAAACAAATCCTAATCTACTAAGAAAACAAATCCTAATCTGCTAAGGAAACAAATCCTAATCTACTAAAACTCTTACTTGTCTAAAATAGAAAAAGGAAATTAAATGGCATGAGAGCCTTACAATCAGGCCAAAAATAAAAAGTATTCTTAAACATGCGAATTTAAGCTTAGTCTTGGCCCAATTCCTCTAGAACTTGAATCATATTGATGAATCTTCGTTGCTCATGTGGATCATGCTCAACGAACCTCCACAAACTTGCTTGAGTCCATGCCTCTTGAATCAGTTCGTTGAATACATCTTTAAATTCCTTCCTCGTGCTCTTGTAACCGGCCCAATTGGAACTTGAACTAGATCCCTTGAAGTTGTGCTATGATTTGCATCACTAGCTCTCTCTCTCCCTCTCTCTCTTATCCAACTCTCCATCACTACCCTCTTCTGCGAAGCAAAGCCACCGCCACCCACTGCTCAATACCCAGAAGTTGCCTAGGTATCTCAGTTTTTTTTTCTATTTTTCTCATTCCCTTTACACCACCGCTCAACTTTCACTCTATTTTGTCCATCTCTCCGCTTCTCTCCCGCTCTGTCTCTCTCTCTGTCTCCACTTTTCTATCTTTTTGCTGACTGAATAGGACATGCTCAACACACTATGCACTCAATATGTTTGATAAAAATGCCCCAATTTCTATTCCCCTAACTATATACACACACACACACATACACAAACACACATGTCACCCACAAAGATAGAGCACACAAACACAGAGATGGATCATACCCACACGCTAGACAAATAGAATACACACACAAAAACCTTGCAAAAAATGAATTAGATACTTTGAAATTATCTGCTTCACCTCCCTCAATTTCTCACAAATCTTTGCCATCCTCCTTAGTCTCTCATATCCACTTCATAAAAACCGCTATCAAGTCCAGGGTAACCTCAAAGACCTACCCTCTTACATTTGTCTTGAGTATCCCTAGGTCCTCATTCTCCACCTTCAACCTTTTGTAAAACTCCATACACATTGAAAGGTTATAACCCCCAATCGATTCAAACCAAATACAAATCTCATGTCTCTCTATCACCCTCACTACCTTGTCATTCGGCGTGAGGATGGGCTGCTTCACTTTTTCTGCTGTTCCTAATTTTTGACCGCGATTTTGCATTGTGTATGTGGCTTATACGGTTAGGTGAGTGTCACTCTCTCTCGGATATCATGCAAGAAATGGGAAAATTTTTGAGTGTGTACAAAAGTGCTCCCCAAGCGTCGAGAGACTTTCAAGTGTCATGTTTTACTTGGAATTGGTATTCTAAGGTCGTCTCCTCAGGGAAGGAAGGTGAATTGTGTGAAGGTGATTTTGTGAAAAATGAAAAGTGTAAAATCTTGTGGATTTGTCTTTTATTGAGTTTTGTTCTTGATGAAATGTAATGGAAACAAGGTTTGCTAATCCAAAGGGGTCATTCCAATAGGAACGCCAAATCAACTCTAATCATTCTTCCAATGGTGCATAAGCGTTCGATTGATTCATAGAAATTGAGGGGCTAAAATGGAGGTGAGGTCTCAAGCACACCCCGTGACAAGTTTACGGTGTATTAAGAGCTCACAACCACATCTGCACTCAACCTAGTCAAACCAAACCACCTTACACTATAAGGAGGGATGAAGAAGAGTGGATTTGGCATACACAAGAGGAAATCTCCCCTTGGATTAGCCAACATAAAACTGAGCTATTCATGTTAAATGAAAAGACATACAATGTGTAAAGATAATGGTATTGGAATGGAGATTAAAACTTATGCTAATGTAAAGAAAAGTGAAAGTACAAAAATAAGTGCATTTAATACCCAACTTAAAATCTTGAAGTGAAAACTTGAATATAACAATGGCATTCTGTGCAATAAATGAAGCTTACAGGAGTCTTAAAGTCGATTACAAGTGAAATGGGTAAAGAAAATGCAAAAATCTATCTGCTCCCTCTAAAACTGTCTTCCTCCTTTGGCTTCTCTCTCTACAATGCTAAACATTGCTGTAAAAACTTCAAGTGATGCGTTCATTTTAGTCCTTGGAGGTGCAATAGCCTGTGTGTGAGGCTTTCCCTCAATGGGGGGCTGAGTTGATGCATTGGATAGGCTATAGGACAAGGCTAGCCTGGAACACCCCACGCTTACACCATCTCTCTTTTCCTCACAAATGCTTAGATCTCAAAGTCCAACCTCAAATTAGGGGAGGCATGTATGTGTGTAAGAGATGTCAGGGGATAAATGGGGAAATCATAGGTGGGATCCCCAAGTGGTAGAACTTGAGTTACAGATTGTCTAGCATTTCTAGGTAAAACCTTCTAGAAGGTCGACACAAACCTTTCGGAATTTATTGGCAGGGCAAGTGGAAAGAGCTGTGCAGTAAGCCTAACCTTCCAAATGGTCAATGCAAACCTTCTGAAAGGTTTATTCTTGTAGGCCAAACCTTCCGGAAGGTTTTGGCAAGGACTGAGGCAATTCAAAGTGCAAACCTTCCTGAAGGTTTATGACCAAACCTTTTAGAAGGGTTTTACCAGAATTGCCTTTTTCTTGGTTTCTTCACCTTCCAACCCTCCCTTTAAGCCACCCCCTTATCTCTATTGTCTTTAAGCACTACAATGGGGGCTTAACTCAAGCCATTTACAACTCTTCACCTACATTCACACAAAACTTCATTAAAAGGTAGATTAAATACATTTCTTTTCAAATTCTCGATTAAATCATCAAACATACAAAATACAAAAATCACAATGTAATTAAAGAAATGGAATTGGGCATGGATAAAATGAAACAACTGTGGTATTTTTCATTGATCATTCACAAAAGTTCAATACAATGAGTTAGAGTTTCAAAAACAAAACGGCCAAACATCCTAAAGACACTTCTACTAGGTTGATAAACAAACCCTAACTGTGTACAACCTAAAATTAAAAGAAAATAACAAAAATAACATGATGACACAACTACTTGTCTTCCTCGTCTCCATCATCCTCTCCAACATCCCCATCATCATTGCTCCCATCACCGTTCTCCTCCTCGTCATCGAAATCGTCATCATCGAAGCCTCCCACCTCAACGACTGTAGAATTCATAGGAACGGAGGTAGAAGGTTTGGCAGCTGGAGGTGACAGAGGTCCACTAGGAATGGGCTCACTCGGGAAAGTATATTGAAACAACCTAGTCACCATCATCGACATCCCATACATTGTAGTCTCCAATGCATCCAAACGCTGCATCATGGTGCGAGCTAGGGCAGAAGTGGTAGGTCCAAAATAGGATGGCTTCACTGAAGATGGCTCAAGTCCCGAGGCACTAACTCTCACACCCCCAGACTTCTCTGCCCACTTGTTATTGCTTGATTTCCCAACTGTACCGGTCTTAGGGGGGAAACACATCATGTGCATAGGCCTTGACCTTGCAATGGGAGCACTTCCTTGTGACGAGATTGGCGAAGAGGAGATTCGCCTTTGGCTTTGCAGCCTGGGCGAACTCCTTCATCTACTCCCAGACCAAAAGGGCCATATCCATCACCTTCCCTATCATAAACGCATGGAGGAGGGTGAGCTTCTCGACATTTGGGTTCTTCTCGGAACCCTTGGCATCAAATTGTAGTGGAGGACTTTGTTCATGACCCCGTAGGAGTGCTTGAGGCCCCCGACTAGAGTTGTCCCTTTGAATTTGGTCGGGTCCTCGTAGGTGAGCTGGACATAGTCAAACAGGGTCTTAATCCCTCCGACATTGTGTGGGCACACCAGAGTGTTTGGGGGAAGCCTCTGGTAACTCAACAAAGTGGCAATCAAATTGGGGGTCACATCAAAGGTCTTCCCCCTCACATTCGTCATGAGGATTGAGCCATCCTTGCCCAACACCCTCAACTTCCAATAAAATTCCCTACACAACGCCTAGTTATAGCCGTTTACCGGCTCAAAATAGATTCCCAAACCTTGTCCCTCTATAATCCTCACCACTTCATTGTTCGGACCAAGTGTGTCTTGTCCACAAATCGCTTGCAAGTCATGTTTTTCTCGTTGATCCTTTGTCCACGAGCATCGTGTCTCACCTTCATCATCCTTTCTTCCCTATCCTTACTACTCAGGCCCTCCATGCTGCTCTTGCGGGACCTCATCCCCACGGGTTGAGGGGACTCTTGCCCATGTGCTTGGTGCAAGCCATGAAGATCAACAATGCCCCCAAGCCAAAAAATGTCAAAATCACCAAGAATAGCCTCTTAGTGGGCTCACAAACATCTAGGGACATCCTAACCATGCGGGCCATTGCAATGGAGTTCAAGGTTTTTGGGGAAGATCAAAGCGAATTTGAGAATTAGGGGAAACTGAGAAACCTAGGGTTTAGTGAGCAATCCACCAATCTTAGAGAAATCCAAGTAAAACTCAACCCCAGGTGTATTAATTAGGAAAAAGAGAGGCATCTATTTTAGTTGTAAAGTGGGAAGGTCTAACTTTTCTCTAGGAAACTTTATGTGCAAGTTTTCATTTTCTGTTCAATTTTCTTGGATTTTCTACTGAATCTTTGGAATATCTTCTGATTCTTGTCGATTAAATCAGGATTTCTAATCAAATTCATAATCAAATCCCACCGAAACCACCGTATATAACCAAAAACTTTGCTGCTCTATTCAAGAACATGCCAAGTTCAGAAAATTTCTTGAAACTGTCAAATTCTGCTGCAACGGATTTAAATTCTTCGATTATTCTTTATGGTGAAGATAGAATTAAATCTATGCCTCCTACTCTCAGTTTGAATCCCCAAACTTCTTTGAATCTCCAAATTCCTCCGAATCTTCAAAATTCTTTGAGTGATCGAAATCCTTCGAGTTCTCAAATTCCTTTAAATGTGCAAAGCTTTCAGGTCCCAATTGTTCAGTCAAGTCTTCCTGATGTCTATAATGCTCAGATTCCTCCTCCTTGCAATCTGTCTGGTTCCTTTTCTTCTGTGGCTACTTCGAGGCCAGCAAAGAGAGTTGTTTACAACAATGGGGAACCAGGCATGTATATTGGTCCCCAAATGAAAATCAAGAACTTGCTAAAGGTTTTCACCAAACCTTGATTGGCAAGTGTGCGTATGGTAAGCCATCACTGGGGGTCATCAAGGAGTTCATTACTTCAAGGTGGCTTCCAAAAGGTGAGTTCTCTGTTGGTTTTTTAGATCCTAGGCATGTGTTGATTAGATTCAATTGCTATGAAGATTATGTAAAAACCTGGTTGAAAGACACAACTTACATCAAAGGCTTTCTATTTTGTTTCTTTAAATGGTTCCTAGAGTTTCACCCTAGGATTGAGCCTCCTATTGTACCTGTTTGGGTGTCTCTACCAGGATTGCTAATTCACCTCTTTAACAAGGAGAGCCTACGTGATATTTTGATGATTGATAATGCCACTTTACAGCTTTCCAGGCCTGGAGTTGCTAGGGTTTGTGTGGAGATGAACCTCTTTGCTAACAATCCTAAGAAGTTCTGGTTAGATATGGGAGGTGTAAGTGGTAGATGGCCAAAAATTTATTATGAGAAAGATTTCAAGTATTGTGCTACATGTTTGAAATAGGGGCATGATGAGCTGAGCTATAGAAAGAAAAAGAAGGAGGATGAGGTTGTTGTAGTGGGGAAGGTTGATATCCCTATTGTGGATAGAAATAAGGGGGAAGTCTGGCAGACTGGAAAAGAAAAGGCAATGGTGCAGGAGGTGCATAAAGTGACTCAGAGGAAAGAATATAGACCAAAAACTGTTGTTAGTCATGGTGTGGAAAAAAGATTTACTGTCTTGGGGGATGCAAATGAGGTTCAGGAGCAAAATGTGGGAGCAGTGGAATGTCCTGGGGGGGAACAATGTAATTTTCAAAACTCCTTTCCTGTAGGAGCTGCTTTAGTTAGTAATGTTCCTATTCAGAATGAGGAGCGTTTCTTAGAAGTGCCTCAGGTTGCTCTGGTGGACCTTATGCTAGAGATCCAAGTCCAATTTGAAGATGCGATGATTCAGGATAGTGAGGAAGATAATAATGTGGAAGTTACTGAAGATTTGGGTGCCAATTGTGAAGAGGTATCCTCTGTCCCTGTTCTTTTGACCAGTAGTATCTCTGGTATGAATATTAATAACGAGAGGGAATGTATTGAAAGTGATGGGGTGAGATTTTTTGAACCTGTTAATAAGGTGATTGGTCAGATTAATAATGATGAAAATGATGTTGCTTTGGAGAATCTGGGTGAGTGTAGGGTTATGCTTTCTCCATCCAAGGGTTCTTCATTTATTGTAGATCATCAATTCAATGTTAGAAAGGACTATGATGGTCCTTTGGATGATCAGTTGGGATTGGTGAGTGAAAGAGTTCCTCCTAATAAAGGGTACTACTATGATCAGGGTAGTTCTCACTCTATGGGTTCTGATAACTCTGTTAATGAGGTAGATGAAGGTACTAGATTAATTTCTAGTGGGAAGTTTCCTTCTATTAATGTATGATTAATCTGATTTTCATGGAACATGGGAGGAGTAGGTAAGGAGCCTAAGAGAAGGCTGGTGAAAATGATTAAAATGAATGATGTTTGTTTGGTTGCAATACAGGAACCAAAATTGTTAGTTTCTAACCTCGCAGTTTTTTCAAGAAATATTGGTTTTGCTCATTTTTGCTTTATTGCTCTTGCTGAGAGGAAATATATGGCTTTTATGGGATGACAGTTAAGGTGAAAATCTTGTTTTCTCATGAACAAGTTTTGACTGCAGAATTTTCTTTTAAAGATTCTGAGGTTTTTTGGATCTCAGTGGTTTATGCTAGCTGTGATCACAGTTTGAGGAGATTATTATGGCAGCATTTGGTAGATATTGATATTTCATCTCATACACCTCAATTGGTGGTGGGGGATTTTAATTCTATTCTAAGTTCAGAGGAGAGGAAACGGGTGCTCATCCTTCCCTTATAGCTATGGAGGATTTTATTGATTTCCTAGATCATTGAGGTCTAAGGGATTGTGGTTTTAGTGGAAGCAGATACACTTGGTGTGATGGTGTGATAATCGACCAGGTCATGCTAGAATGTTGCAAAGGTTGGATAGGGCCTTGGTTAATGGGGCTTGGGATTTGAGATTTGATAATGTGGAGGTGGTACATTTGGCTAAGGGGACGTCTGACTATAATCCATTATTAATTAAAACAATGGATTGTCCAGTTCAAAAGAGGATTTCATACTTTAGGTTCTAGGATATGTGGTCTGAGCATGAGGGGGTTTTTCAATCTGATTGCTTCTCATTGCGGAGGTGATTATTCTGAGAATCATGTTTCTAATATGTTCATTAGACTAAATTATCTAAAGGCTCATATGAAGTTATAGAATAAGGAGGTTTTTGGGAATGTGTTTGTTAATATAAGAAATCAAGAGAAGAAAATTCAATTGGTAGAGAAGGATTTGGATCAGGAATTTACTCTTTACAAATCCTTGGAGCTTGAGGGTTTGAAGAAAGAGTTAGATGAATTTTTAAGGAGGGAGGAGATTTTCTGGAAACAACAGGCCAATATTAAGTGGGCATTGGAGGGGGAAAGAAACACTAATTTCTTTTATGCTATTGCTAAGAGCAAGGCAGTTAGAAATAAGGTTTCTAGAATTAATGATGAGGAAGGTTCATTGGTGTATGGTGATCAGGAGATAGTTGGGGTAGCTGAGAAGTTTTATACTAAATTGTATCAATCAAAAGAACATGTTATACAATAGGAGATTTTTTAGGTGATTCTTGAATTGATGGGAAACCTAGAAAATGAAAGGTTAGTAGTTGAAGCCTCCATCGATGAAGTGAAGAATGTGGTGTTCTCTATGGCAATTGGGAGTGCTCTTGGGCCTGATGGCTTATCTGGTAAATTTTATCAATTTTTTTGGGAGATTTTTAAGTGGGATGTGTGGATGGTAGTTAATTTTCTCTTGAAAAGGGGAGAGGTTCCTAAATCTGTGAATTCTACTATATTAGTGTTGATTCCCAAGAAAGATGCCCCTTTAACCTTTTCTAATTTCAAGCCTATCAGCTTATGCAATTTTTTGTATAAGATTTTCACTAAGCTGATTACAACTAGGCTTGCTCCTTTACTTCCTATTTTGGTCTCTGAGGAGCAACATGGGTTTGTGAAAGGAAGAGGCATTGGGGATTGTGTTTATCTGGGACAATTGTTGGTAGAAGAACTAGATAGAAAGGTGGAGGGGGAAAATTTAGTGGTGAAGTTGGATATGATGAAGGCATATGACATGATTGAATGGAATTTTTTGTTGAAGGTTTTAGCTAAATTTGGCTTTTCTAGTTTATTCATTCAGATTGTGTCTAACTATCTGAAGAATCAGTATTTCACTATTTTATTTCAAAGGATTTAGATGTGGCTTCTTCTCTAATTCTAGGGGATTGAGGCAAAGGGACCCACTTTCTCCTTCTTTATTCATTCTTGCTGAGGAGATGTTGAGCAAGGGATTAAGGAGTATCTACCAGAGGCAGTTGGTTACTCATTTTCATATGGGTAGAGGGACTACTTTGGTGAGTCACTTGCTTTTTGCTGATGATACATTGCTTTTTCTTAGGGGGAATAAGAAGTTAGTAGTAAATGTCATGAAGTTTATTAGATGGTATGAGAGTTGTTCTGGTCAGAAGGTTAATAAAGCTAAGAGTTCTATGTATTGTTCTAGTAGAATTCCTTTGGCAAGGAAGAACATTTTGTCATTTATAATGGGAATACCTAGCAAGAGTTGCCCTTTTTATTGTCTAGGTAGTCCTATCATTTGGGGCAGATCTAGAAACAATTACTTTGAGGATGTGGAGAGGTATTTTAGGAATAAAATTGAGGGTTGGTATGGCAGAATGTTATCAGGTATGGGGAGGGTTGTGATGATCCAATCAGTGCTAATTGCCATCCCTCTTCATATGCTAGCTTGCATGTGTATTCCTAAAAGGGTGGTAAGGAAATTGAACTCCTTGATTGTTGGTTTTATCTGGTCCAATAAATTGGATGTCAAAAGGAAGACATTGAGTTTCTTTGGAGAAGGTTTGTAAACCTAAAGCAGAAGGTGGTTTGGGAATCAGGAGATTTGAAGCTATTCAATTTGCTTTTAGAGTTAAGCAGGTGCGGGAAATTCTAAATGGAGTATCTTTATGGTCTAAGGTTTATAAAAGTAAGTTTAAGGTTTATAAAAGTAAGTTTTTGAAGGGCAAACATATTCTAAGGTGTGGTATGGTGGGAGGTGGTAGAAGTTTGAAGATTTTAAAACCGTCAATTGAGTTTACATTGAGTAATTCTATAATGTTAGTGGGAGATGGAAAAACTGTGGATTTCTGGTGTGATCCACGGTTGGATTATGGGCCGCTGATTCATAGAGTAGAGGTTCAGCCACAAGCTTTTCCTAGATTGGATGAGGTATGGGTTAATAATGAATGGTGTTTAGAGGAGGTTATGGGTTCATTTACTCCTAATTTGCAGTCTGAGATTCTGAGTGCTAGACTTGTGCTTTCTAATAGTCTGATAGAATAGTTTGAAAGTATACTAACTCAGGCAATTTTTCTGTCAAGTCTGCTTCGGACCAAATTAGACAGCAAGGGGTGCAGAGTGCTATTGCTAAGAGTATATGGGGTCAGAAGATTTTTCCTAGTGCCCATTTCTGTGGATGGAAAATTTATAGAGATGCTCAGTCTCTGGATTCAAGGGTGTAGGGTGTGGGTGTTTCCTTAGCAAGTAGGTGTCATTTGTGTTTGTCAGACTGCTCATCTATTCATTGACTATCCTTTTGCTAAAGCTATATGGAATAGAATGGTTGCAACTATGGGTTTTGAGGTGTTAGCTAGGGAAACTCCTATATGTAGATTTTCGAGACTGGTTAGGAGGTTCAAGGCTCAATTTGCAAGTCATGGTTTGGCTAGAGGAGTATCACTCTTGAGGAGGGAAAGATGTAGAAGGAGGTTTGAGGGGGGGAAATTCATATGCTATATATTTGCAAGTGGTCAGTGCTTTGAGGTTGCAGGCCATTTTGATTAAGCCTAAAAGACCAGATGATGGTGTGGGAAAGGATCTGTTGATTGATTTGAAGATTGTTTGTCATGGAAAACAGAGTGAAATGGATTAAATGGGAGCCTCCTGTTGAGGGCTTAATGAAATTGAATATTGATGGGGCTTCCAAGGGTAGGATTGGTCTATTGGGTGGTGGCATAGTGTTAAGGGATCACAAAGGGCATGTAATATTAGCTGCTGCCAATTTTTATGGGCTGGGATCTAATATGAAAGCTGAATCTTTGGCTTTATTGGATAGGCTCAATTTGTTCTGGTAGTATGGATTTGTAGGATATTAGATTCTCATTGAATCTGATTTCACATATTGTTGTATAGATGGTGTTGGGGATGGCAGAGGTACCATGGAGATTGAAGGTTGTTCTGGAGAGGATTAGGGACTTGTTTAAGGCTATGCAGGTGCAGATTAAGCATGTATACATGGAAGCTAATACAATAGCTAATTTTTAGCAACTTTTGCAGTTCAGAAGGAGAGATCTACTGATTTTTCAGAATGTGGGATTTTACCACTTGCATGAAGGTTGTTGTTGCAGAGGGATCAGAAGTTTCTACTTGCTACCAAATTGAAAAGGGTTGTTATCAAATGTTCCTTACCTCTTTAATGACTCTAGTTGATGGGCAGCCGTACTTAGGAAGTGCAGTAGTTATACAGGAGTATTTTCAATTTTGTCTGGTATTTTGAAACAATTTTTTGTAGCAGAAATTCTGTTATGAAACAGTTATTTGGAACAAAATATTTGGGGGATACTTGTAACAGATTTTTTTGTTTTCTGTTAAAGCAGTTACTGTTTATTAAGAAACAGTTTCTGTTTTTTGATTCTTGTAATTTTTTAGATTGAATCAATAAAATTCTTTTTTTCTTAAAAAAAAAAAAGGTGTATTCATAAGGAGTTTTAATGGGTGGGTGATTGTTCTTTGAAAGTTCAAAGAGAGTAGAGGAGGGAGAGAAGAGAGTTTTGGAGCTTGAGATTTGAGGGAAATGTGAAGGGTTTTTTTGTAAAATCTGAACTTAAACCCTCGTTTTTAGCATTCTGGGCAAGACCTTCAGGAAGGTCGATGAAAACCTTTGGAAGGTTTTGCACACTGCTGGGGCAAAAGCTATCCAATAGTGAAAACCTTCCGGAAGGTTTTGCCTTTATTACAAAACCATTCCTGTGCTCCAAATCTCAAATTCAACCCAACTTATATAAACTCCTAGACATTCTAACAACCCTATCTATGACATCTATTCTACCAAAAACCTGAACCACACATGTGAACCACAATTGAGTGATCAAAATACAAGACATGGATTTCTCAGTATAACTACCAAAATGAATACCCAAAATGTAAAACATAGATTCAAATGACAAGACCATTCCTAAATCTTATCAAATATTGAAAGTTGAGCAATATTCCCCCATCCTACAAGCTTAGAGTTGCATGAAGGCATTATTCAAATACCTGAACCAAGCACATATGAGCATCACCATTGCTTTAAATGTTATTCTAGAGTATGCACCTACATATTCATTTTCAAACTCTTGTGTGTGTGAAATGGACATGTAATGTAAAAATTTACACAACGAAATTCACATTCACTTTGGCTATCAAATTAAACTTCGATGCAAAACTCACCAAGGGTGTCTCTCAACAATAAATCACACTATGGTTATCCTGGCTTGCTCTCCATGTGTATATGTGAGATAGAATCATATTCATAATCCGAAGTATGCTCAAATATAATCCAAAAATGAAGCACACACATAAAAATGAAACAATCTTAGCATAATCTCATGAAAGGAATGCTAGGGCATTAGATAGCAAAATCAACCTTTCTTTTTCTTTAAAAGTATGCTATCCCCATTCTTTCTCTAGATCATTTAGAACTTTCAAGGGTTATAATGGAGCCTGGGGGTGATATTAAGGCAATTGAAATGAAGGATATAAAATAACAAAGAGGGTTGTTCCAAGTGCTTCACATTTATTTCAAAAAAGATCTCCATTTCTATGGGATTTCCAGTTTGCACCAACACTTCACTCTTTATTTATTTTTATTCTTTTCCTTAACATTTCCTTTTTTCTGTGATCATTCTTTTCTTCTTTTCACCCCCTTTTCCTCCTTTTCTTGGATTTTCATTCATTTCCGTTCAACTCTTTGAATTCAACTTCATTCATCCCTTTGGTTGAGTTTCTGCACCACCACTCCTTCTCTTTTATGATTACTCAAATTCAGCTCTTAGGAACAACCAAGGGGTGGTAGGTTTTTATCATTTTGCACTAGCTTGGTCAAATGTGTGGCATGGAACTGAATTTATAATTAAGGCTTAATCATGGCACTGGGGATAAAATTTTCACAAGAAAAAGGCTAACGCTCAAAGTAAATCAAGGATGACCTAAGATCATTTCTAGAAGGCATATGGGAGAGCATATTGCATTTCTAGACAAAGTCAATCAACTACCCAAATGCATCTAACCAAAACAAGTATAATGAGATTATTGAACATATTTGAAATTTGAAAAATTGTTCCTTGAGTAAATGTAAGTCCCCTCCAACAAGGTTTGGCACTAAAGTTCTCATGGGTCCTTACCCATCTCCACTATTGAAGTCAAGCACTAAAATATGAATCCAATCCGTAAATTGTGAAAATTACACATTCAAGGTGCACTTAAGGTTAAGTTCAAAAGCAAACACATATGTGATACTCAAGCATAGGATGAACTTCTATAATGTGCTCATGTATTCAAGGTTCAACGCAAAGATCAACATATCAACAAACCCATAACACTCTAAATAGGGGAATACAGATCAACATCCAGATATTTTTCACACAAATTTTTTAGATTTTTCACATAATTTGCAACTATTGTAAACAAAATCTATAGGATATGGAAAAGGTAAATTTCACCACAAAAATTGTAATTATCAACAAAAATTTTCACAAAAAGTTGGCATATCATACAATTGGTGCACCTGACCCCCCCAATTTGACTCATGCTTTGTCCTCAATGCAACAAAAAAGATATGATATGCAATGAAGGACTGTAAAAAGATAAGTAGGGTTATAGAGAACACCTTGCACTTGATCTTTCACAAAAACACCAATATCTGCAACTAAGGAAAACAACACTCTGTGGAAAATTAAAGTAAGTAAACATGAACAGTTAAATTAAGTGAAAACAACAATACACTAAAGACCATATGAATAGTTATTCTTTCAAAAAGTCTGGGTAAACCAGATCCACCTATTCTTCCTCCACCCCTTGACCTTCATAACCCGCGAAAAATGGCTTAAGTTTTTCGTCATTGACCTTGAATGTCTTGCCATCCTCAGGGTTGGTGATTTCCATGGCACCATTGGGGTAGGCCACCTTGACAAAATACGGGCCATCCCAATGGGATCGGAGTCTTCCTTGAAAGACAGAGAGACAAGAATTATACAAGAGTACTTTTTGTCCAGGCTCAAATGATTTTCGTGCAATGGATTTTGTCATGAAAGATCTTCTCCCTCTCTTTTGAAAATTTTGAGCTCTCATACGCATCTCTTCGAATCTCCTCTAATTCATTCATTTCCAGCTTCCCATTCTCTCCGGCCATTCTCAAGTTGAAGTTCAAGGTTGTGATTGCCCAATAAGCTTTGTGCTCCATTTCAACCAGCAAATGGCAAGCCTTGCCATAGACGAGCCTATAGGGTCACATGCCTAGAATGGTCTTATAAGAAGTGCGGTAAGCCCATAGGGCATCGGTTAACCTAAATGACCAACCTTTCCAATTAGGGTTCACCATTTTCTCTAGGATGTTCTTGATTTGCCTATTGGCCAAATCAGCATGGCCATTGGTTTTGTGGGTGTTAAGAGGTGGACACCTTTTGTGTGATGTCATACTTAAGCATTAAAGAAGCAAATGACCTATTACAGAAATGCAAACCACCATCATTTATCAATGCATGAGGCATCCCGAACCTCAAAAAGATGTTTTTTTTCCAAAAACTTGACCACAACCCGGTGGTCTGTGGTCTTGGTTGGGATAGCCTCCACCCATTTGGACACATAGTCCACTACCAGTAGAATGTACAGGTAGCCAATTGACACAAGAAAGGGACTCATGAAGTCGATGCCCCAACAGTCAAATATCTCAAAAATAAGTACACGGGAAAGGGGCATCTAGTTCCTTCGGGTCACACCATCCAAACGTTGGCACCTATCGCATTCTTTACAGAAAGAAACACAGTCTTTGATTAACGAGGGCCAATAAAAACGTGATTGTAAAACCTTTGTCAAGTCTTCTTGGAAAAGAAGTGTCCACCGCACTCTTCGGAATGGCAAAATGCAAAGACGTCCCATTGTTCATCTCAGGTACTCATCTCCCCATGAGTTGGTTGGGGCAGTACTTGAACAAGTATAGGTTGTCAAAGTAAATAATACTTCATATCCGCTATAACCCTCCGTCTATCATACGGGCTTCAGTGCGGTGGTATTTGTCCTATAGCAAGATAATTGCATATGTCAACATACCAAGGACAAATAGAATGAATAGAAAATAAATCTCATCAGTAAAAGAGTCAGGAATAGGAATATGGTCATCGGCATCTTGAACCACAAATTGGGATAAATGATCCGCCACAACGTTCTCAAGTTCCTTTTTATCTTTTGATTTGTCAAGTTGAATTCTTGTAGGAGAAGTATCTGCCTAATGAGTCTCGATTTTGTGTCCTGCTTAGAGAAAAGATACTTCAAAGTAGAGCGATCAGTGTAGACTATAATAGGTGAACCAGTGATGTAAGATCGAAATTTATCCAATGTAAATACTACGGCTTGCAACTCCTTTTCAGTGGTAATGTAATTCATTTGTGCCTCGTTAAGAGTTTTGCTAACATAGTATATTACATAAGGTCTCTTATGTTCTCTTTCACTAATCACTGTGTCAACCACGTAATCACTTGCGTCGCACATAAACTTAAATGGTATGTCCCACTTGGGTGGTCACATGATCAGAGGTGAAGTTAGAATGCTTTTGAGTTTTTTAAATGATGTCTCACAACCATCTAACCACACAAATGGGACATCCTTGGAAAGTAAATTGGTCAAGGGTCAAGCCAATGTGATGCAATACAATCTAATCCGTTGAGCATAAATGGAGGTCCTATGACTTGGGCAAGGAGCTAAAAGGATGAAGGAAACATTCAACAGGCTGATTCAAGACATATGGGCTGATTGTGGAAGTTCAAGCATGGAGCATGATTCACTTGGGCAAC
Source organism: Ilex paraguariensis (assembly GCA_963454935.2). Classification (NCBI taxonomy): domain Eukaryota; kingdom Viridiplantae; phylum Streptophyta; class Magnoliopsida; order Aquifoliales; family Aquifoliaceae; genus Ilex; species Ilex paraguariensis. The sequence goes on from CAUOFW020002835.1 coordinate 4,160,572, forward strand.
AAAGACCCATCAACATGATTCAAGTTCTAGAAGATTCCAGCAAAGGCTAAGCTGAAAATTGGCATGTGTGAAAATTGGTCTGATTGTAAGAATTTCCTTATCTATTTAGGCGTGAGTTATTCTTTTTAGGAAAGAAAAAACTTTCCTAGTTTAATAAGGCATGTGATCAGAATATTAAAGGGCTGATTGTGTTTTTCTCTTTTAGGTAAGTAAAAGTTTAGGAAAGCAGGCGCTATTTCTTTACCAGCAAGTAAGAGATATATCTTTACCCACAAGAGATATTTCTTCACTAGCAAGTAAGAGATATTTCTTAAATAGGATAAGCTATTTTAGGAAGTTTTCTTTGTAATAACCAACCTATAAATAGGCGTTCAAAGCATTGTAAAAGACAGAATATTCTTATGAGTATTGTGAGGTTTCTACCTTATTGTTCTTCCAAGAACTATTTCAAGAACTTATCAAGAATTAATCTTTCTTATGGGGTTCATCGACTTATCGCTCAATCTTGAGTGTGGCGTCTAGAACTTATCAAGAATTAATCTTTCTTGTGACGTTCATCGACTTATCGTTCTATCTTGAGTGTGGCATCTTTCTCTTGAACTTTTAACCTTGGGTTCTTGTTTCTTGCAAACATTGGGTCTAGGGTTCTTGGTTGTTATAATCTGACTTGTGAACTTTCTTGGGGAGTGTTCAATCAATTTGCCCGTGGGTTCTTGAATTCGTTTGTGGGTTCGTATCAGTTGGTATCAGAGCTCTCGGGTTTGTCTTCTCAAATTAGGTTGGTTATCTTTGTTTTGCGCCCATATAATGTGACCAAGTTAGGGTTTCTTGTTGCTGTTTGGTGTTTTTTTTTTTCTGTTTATGCACATCTATTTAAAAAAAAAAAAACATTCACCGCAAACTGTTCATTGTGACTATTTTTTTTTGTTCTGTCTGATTTGGGTCGTGGCTTGCTGCTAGAGTTTCAGTTGTTCTTTTTCTATAGCTATAATATCAATTAGGGTTGCATAATTTGGGCAGAATTGAATACATAACTTGCTTGTGAATCGATTGTGAAGTATGTTGCCCAATTATGCGTAGGTTGGCTCTTATTGTGATCTGATATCAAGAAGAAAAAAAACAGAGAGAAGTAGAAAAAAAAAAAGAAAGAATCGAATTGAGGCCAATCAGTTTGCTTTAGGGCTGATTTGTATTGAGATTTGAACAAAAATATTCAAAAGTTACTTATTCTAATCATTGAAGCATTTGTTATCCCAAAACAGGTCATGCTATTTGATTTAATACCTTTCTTGATCCATTTGTTGCTTTCGAATCTTTGTTTCGCTTAGTTTTCGCTGAATTCATTTTCTTTGCTTCGTTGTGTTTCTTTGTTTCATTTTCGTGTTGTCGTTGTTATTCTCTATTTTTCATTGTTAATTCTGGTCCATCCTTCTATATTTGTGTCTTATTTTGTTAAGTTGTTGTGCATTGTGGCAACGGTTGGTTTTTGGTTGAGTTTTGAGTAATTTGCGAAAGAACGACAAAAGTGAAACATTTGAGTGGTGAAAAGCTGAGTGTGTGAGCTTATCTTAAGAAAAAGCCAATAAGAGTGCAAACACGAAGGTTGAGTGACATTGAAATGAGTGAAACACGTGAGGGAGTGTTTATGAGGCTATTTCTAACATTGTTTTGTAGGTTATAAAACTTGACTTCCAAGGTTAAAGGAGTAGCTGAGTAGGGTGGTACTGATGTGCCATTCACATTTCGAGCTATGCAACAACAATTTGAACATATGAATATGAGATTTGATGACATGAGAAATCAGTTGGAGGACAGATGGGAATTTAGGTAGCATTAAGATGAAAATCCTAGCCTTTCAAGGCAAGCATGATCCGGAGGTTTATGTAGAGTGGGAAAAGAAGGTGGAGTTAGTGTTTGATTACCATGACTATTTAGAGGTGAAGAAGGTGAAACTAGCTACAGTGGAGTTTACTGATTATGTGGTAGTATGGAGGGATCAATTAGTGTTGAGTAAGAGGAGGAATAGAGAGCATCCAATTGGTTCATGGGATGAGATGAAGAGTATCATGAGGAAGAGGTTTGTCCCTTCTCATTATTATAGCGGCTTGTTTCAGAAGTTGCAAGGGTTGACTCAGGGGTCCAAGGGTTTTGAGGAGTATTATAAGGAGATGGAGATAGCCATGATTCGGGCTAATCTTGAGGAGGACCAAGAGGCGACCCATGGCACAATTTTTGCATGGTTTGAACCGAGATATTCAAAATGTTGTTGAGTTGCAGCATTATGTGGAGATGGAGGATACACATGGCGATGAAAGTTGAGAGGCAACTCAAATGGATGGGTTCTACTTGATTTGAGCAGAATTCGGGTTCTTCATCTTCTTGGAAACTGAATTCTAGTTGGTGTAAAAAGGAAGAGAAATCAGATTCTAAGGATAAAGTTGAAGCTTCCAATAAAGGCAAAGACCTATAGAGGCTAGCAAGGAGGGAGGTAAATGTGATTCTCAAACTTCTAGAAATAGAGATATGAAGTGCCTTAAGTGTTTAGGCAGGGGGCACATTGCATATCAATGTCCAAAGAAACGTGCTATGTTTTTTAGGGTTAATGGTGTTTTTGAAACTAAAAGTGAATCTGCTGATGATGTTGAGAGTAAGGTGAGTGAAGGAGAGGAATATCTATTTGGGGGTGAAATTTTGGTCTTGAGGCGTGCCTTGAATGCATAACAAGTGAAGGAGGAGGACAATGAGGCACAACGTTACAACATCTCATACTCGCTGCCATATCAACAATAAGGTATGTAGTGTTATCATTGATGGTGGGAGTTGTACTAATGTAGGTAGTACCTTTTTAGTTGAGAAACTTAATTTGCCTACTATTAAGCACCCTACTCCTTATATGTTGCTGTGGTTGAATGAATGTGGGGAGGTTAAGCTAAATAGGCAAGTATTAGTTTAATTCTCCATTGGGCGTTATGTTGATGAGGTTTTCTGTGATGTAGTCCCAATGCATGCTAGTCATTTGCTTTTAGGACGTCCTTGGCAGTTTGATAGATAAGTTATGCATGATGGATATAGAAATAGATATTCTTTTGTAATGGATGGCAAACCTGTAACACTTGTACTGTTAACACCTAGACAGGTGCATGATGATTAAATGAGGTTAAAAAGTGAGTTTGAGGGAAGAAAAGAGAGTGATGATGAAACAAAAGAGGGAAATAGAGTGAAAGTAAAAAAAAATTGAGGAAAAAAAAGAGAGGTTGCCAAATCTTCAAGGATTGAAAAGAGTGAGAGTTCACAAAAGCAAGAGAGGGAAAATGTGAGTTTTTATGCAAACGAACGAGAGGTTAGGGGAGCTTTTTATTTCAGGCTGCCAATGATTGTACTTCTGTACAAGGATACCTTTTTGAATACTAACGAGCTTAACCCTGCTTTGCCTAATGTTGTTGATTCTCTTTTGTAAGAGTTCGGTGATGTTTTTCCCGAGGACATCCCAAATGGCTTGCCACCAGTTAGAGGGATTGAACATCAGATTGATTCATTCCTGGTGCAATGATTCTCAATCGTCCAGCTTATAGGAGTAATCCTAAGGAGACAAAGGAGCTCCAAAGGCAAGTTGAGGAGCTGATGTCGAAGGGTCATGTAAGGGAGAGCTTGAGTCCTTGTGCAGTTCCAGTGTTGTGCCTAAAAAGGATAGGACTTGGAGGATGTGCACCGATTGCCGCGCCAAGAATGAAAAAACGATGAAGTATCGTTATCCCATTCTTAGACTTGATGACATGTTAGATGAATTGGATGGCGTTTGTTTGTTTAGCAAAATTGATCTGAAATTTGGTTATCATCAAATTAGGATGAGAGAAGGTGATGAATGGAAAACGGTATTTATGACTAAATATGGTTTATATGGATGGCTGGTAATGCCTTTTGGTTTAACCAATGCACCTAGTACATTTATGCGTTTAATGTACCATGTATTGCGTGCTTTTATTGGTAAATTCGTTGTCGTTTATTTTGACGATATCTTGATTTACAATAAGTGCTTAGATGAGCATGTTGAACAACCGAGGCTTGTGTTATGTTCTTTGCGTGATGGTCAGTTATTTACTAACCTCAAGAAATGTTCGTTTTGCACTAATCAGATTGTTTTCGTAGGATATGTTGTTAGTGCTAAGGGCATTGAGGTTGATGAGGAGAAGGTTAAGGCTATACGAGAATGGCCTACACCTAAAACCATTACTAAGGTACGTAGCTTTCATGGTCTTGCTAGTTTTTATAGAAGGTTTGTAAAGGATTTTAGCACCATAGCTGCACCATTGACTGAAATCGTTAAGAAAAGAGCAGGTTTTGAATGGGGATGGGACCAAGAGGTTGCTTTTAAATTGATTAAAGAAAACTTAGTTCTGCACCTTTACTTGCTTTGTCTAACTTTTCTCAAACTTTTGAAGTTGAGTGTGATGCCTCGGGTATTGGAATTTGAGTTGTTTTAATGTAGGGAGGTCTTCCTTTAGCTTATTTTAGTGAGAAGCAAATTGGGGCAGCCTTGAATTACCTGACTTATGATAAAGAGCTTTATGCATTGGTGAGGGTGTTAGAAACTTGGCAACATTATTTTTGGCCCAAGGAGTTTGTCATCCACACTGATCCACGAGTCTTTGAAACATTTGAAAGGTCAAGGTAAGCTCAATAAACACCATGCTAAATGGGTTGAATTCATTGAGACCTTCTGTTACGTTATCAAATACAAGACGGGGAAAGAGAATGTGGTTGTTGATGCTTTATCTCAAAGGTATGCTTTAGTTTCCACTTTAAATGCAAAGTTGCTTGGTTTTGAGTACATTAAGGATTTATATGCTATTAATTCTGACTTTGCTAATGTGTTTGATGCTTGTGAGAGATCAGGTATTGGTAAGTTTTATAGGCATGATGGGTTCTTGTTTCGAGATTATCGATTATGTGTGCCTAATTGTTCGATGCATGAGTTAATAGTTAGAGAAGCACATGGGGGTGATTTAATGGGACACTTTGATGTTAGGAAAACCTTAGATGTACTAGTTGAACACTTTTTTTTGGCCACATATGAAACGGGATGTTGAGCAAATTTCTGAGAAACGTGTTGCTTGTAAAAAGGTTAAGTCTAAGGTTCAGCCCCATGGTTTGTATAATCCCTTACCTATACTTAGTTCACCTTGGGTAGATATCTCCATGGACTTTGTGTTAGGTTTACCTAGGACAAAATAGGGATGAGATTCTGTGTTTGTTGTTGTTGAGAGATTTTCAAAGATGGCACATTTCATTCTGTGTCACAAGGCCGATGATGATTGCAATGTAGCTGATTTGTTCTTTAGAGAGTAGGTGTGTTTACATGGAGTGCCTTGTAGTATTGTGTCTAATCGGGATGCTAAGTTTTTGAGCTATTTCTGGAAGATGTGGGGTAAGCTTGGTACTAAATTACTCTTTTCTACTACTTTCCATCCACAAACAGATGGGCAAAACGAGGTAACTAATTGTACTCTTTCTACTTTATTGCGTGCTGTCATTGATAAGAATTTAAAAACTTGGGAGGATTGTTTGCCTCATGTCGAATTTGCTTATAATCGTAGTGTGCGTTCTGCTACTAATTATTCCCCTTTTGAAATTGTCTGTGGTTTTAATCCTTAAACTCCATTAGATTTGATGCCTTTACTTGTTGATGAGTGTGCTAATTTAGATGGAGAACGAAAAGCTGAATTGGTGAAGCAAATGCATGAGAAAGTTAGATTGCACATTGAGAGGCGAACGAAGCAATATGCTACTCAAGCTAATAAGGGGCGTAAGAAGGTGGTCTTCAAGCCTGGAGATTGGGTTTGGGTGCATATGCGAAAGGAGCGCTTTCCTGCACAGAGGCGTTCTAAGTTGCAGCCTAGAGGAGATGGGCCTTTTCAAGTGGTGGCACAAGTAAATGATGACGCTTACAAACTAGATCTTCTTGGTAAGTGTAATGTTAGTGCTACTTTTAATGTTACTAATCTTTCTCCATTTATTGCTGATGACAAAGTTTCAAAGACGAATCCATTTGAAGAGAGGGGGAATGATGCAATGCAATCTGATCCGTTGAGCATAAAGGGAGGTCCTATGACTCGGGCAAGAACAAAAAAGATGAAGGAAGCATTGAACGGTCTGATTCAAGACATATGGGCTGCTTGTGGAAGGTCAAACATGGAGCATGACCCACTTGGGCAACAAAGATCCATCAACATGATTCAAGTTCTAGAAGATTTCGACAAAGGCTAACCTGAAAATTGGCATGTGTTAAAATTGGTCTGATTGTAAGACTTTCCATTATCTATTTATGTGTGTGAGTTATTCTTTTTAGGAAAGAAAGACTTTCCTAGTTTAATAAAGCGTGTGATCAGCATATTAAAGGACTGATTGTGTTTTTCTCTTTTAGGAAAGTAAGAGCTATTTCTTTATCAACAAGTAAAAGATATTTCTTTACCCACAAGTAAAAGATATTTCTTCACCAGCAAGTAAGAGATATTTCTTTACCCACAAGTAAGAGATATTTCTTCACCAGCAAGTAAGAGATATTTTTTAAATTGGATATGCTATTTTAGGAATTTTTCTTTGTAATAACCCGCCTATAAGTAAGCGTTCAAAGCATTATAAAAGACAAAATATTTTTATGAGTATTATGAGGTTTCTACCTTATTGTTCTTCCAACAACTATTTCAAGAACTTATCAAGAATTAATCTTTCTTGTGGTGTTCATCGACTTATCACTCAATCTTGAGTGTGGCGTCTTTCTCTTGAACTTTTAACCCTGGGTTCTTGTTTCTTGCAAACATTGGGTCTAGGGTTCTTGGTTCTTATAATCTGATTTGTGAACCTTCTTCGAGAGTCTTCAATCAGTTTGCCCGTGGGTTCTTGAATTTGTTTGTGGGTTCGTATCATCATGTAAGGGAGAGCTTGAGCCCTTGTTCAGTTCTAGTGTTATGCATCTTTCTCTTGAACTTTTAACCCTGATTTCTTGTTTCTTGCCAACATTGGGTCTAGGGTTCTTGGTTCTTATAATCTGATTTGTGAGCCTTCTTGGGGAGTCTTCAATCAGTTTGCCCGTGCGTTCTTGAATTCGTTTGTGGGTTCGTATCATCATGTAAGGGAAAGCTTGAGCCCTTGTGCAGTTCTGGTGTCACTTTTGCCTAAAAAGGATGGGGACTTGGAGAATATGCACCGATTGCCACACTGTGAATAAAATAACGGTAAAGTATCCTTATCCCATCCCTAGACTTGAAGACATGTTAGATGAATTGCCTGGCACTTGTTTGTTTAGTAAAATTTACCTGAAATCTGTTTACCATCAAATTAGGATGAGAGAAGGTGACGAATGTAAATCCCTTGCCGAAGTCTTCTATGAAAAGAAATGTCCACCGCACCACACTCTCCGAAATGGCAAAATACAAGGACATCCCATTGTTCATCTCAGGTACGCATCTCCTCATGAGTTGGTTAGGGCAGTACTTGAACAAGTATAGGTTGTTGAAGTAAAAGTACTTCATATTCGTTATAAACCTCCATATATCCTCCGTGCTCCAGTGCGGTGGTATTTGTCTTGTAGCAAGATAATTGCATATGTTAGCATACCAAGGGCAAACATAATGAACAGAAAATAAATCTCGTCAGAAAAAGAGTCAGGGATAGGAATATGCTCACCGGCATCTTGAACCACAAGTTTGGATAAATGGTCTGATGCAAATCATAACACAACTTCAAGGGATTTAGTTCAAGTTCCAAGTGGGCCGGTTACGAGAGCACAAGCAAGGAATTTTAAAGAGGTATTCAATGGACTAATTCAAGAGGCATAGAATCAAGTAAGTTTGTGGAGGCCCATTGACCATGATCTACTTGATCAACAAAGATTCATCAACATGATTCAAGTTCTAGAAGAATACAGCTAGGGGCTAAGGCTAAGATTCAATTGGTTTATTGTTGTTAAGGCCTCCAATTTGTCTAAAGGATTATAATTATTAATAAGTAGGCTTAAGGATGCTTAGCCCACATGTTTTATTTCTTATGAAGTAGGGTTTTCAAAATTTCTGTAGCGTGCACTGTTCATGCTACAGTACGTGCACTGTTCTTTATTTTTAGGGTCTAATTGTAAGGCTTGTATGCCAAGTACTTTCCTTTTTCTATTTACGCATGTGCTCAACCATTTAAAGGGTTGAATGTCTTTACTTTTTTCTTCAAGAGTCTTAGGAAAGTAAGAGATATTTCTTTACCCACAAGTAAGAGATATTTCCTAAGTAGGATAGCTATTTTAGGAAGATTCCTAATCCTTGTAATGACCAGCCTATAAATAGGCATTCAGATCAATGAAAATTTAGATCATTATTCAGCAAATTTTGAGAGTGTTTTCTCTTTGGTTCTTTGAAGAACTAAACGAACTTATCGGAATTCTCCGTGGCGTTCACCAACGACTTATCGAACGGGTTTCCACACCGTTTGTGGCGTCTTCCTTTATACCGAGGTTCTTGTTTCACAAACAGTGGGTTGAGATCTATATACCAAGGTTCTTGTTTGTTGTAAACAACGGGTCAAGGTCTATCATAAAATCTGTTCATTAAACGATCTTGGGTTCTTTTCGTTGTTGGTTCTCGTTATTCCGACAGGTAACACATCATTTGGTATCAGAGCTAAGGCTCGAGTTCAGGTTTGCCTGTCACTTAAAACCTTTCTCTTCGTTATTCCTTGTTCCTTTCTTTTCGTTATTCTGTGTTCTTTTAGTTCCTAAAAATTCGGTTCACATACCCTTAGTGTAGCTGNTCCTAAAAATTCGGTTCACATACCCTTAGTCTAGCTGAATTTCCTTTACCCTATTCCGCTCGTATTTTGTTGGTTCTACTTATTACAAATTCATATTTTGTTACCACAAAGGTTAGTTGCCTGTCAAAAAAAAATAAAAAAGGGCAGAAAGAAGTCAAAAAAAAAAAAGAGCCAGAGACAAAAAAAAAAAAAAGCTAGATTGTTTGTGTTCATCCACTGTCCAAAAAAAAAAAATTCAGATTGTTTGTAAATCATCCATCTTGGGTCCAATAAGTCCGAAAACCATCTCGCCCCAACATCAGGTTTTTTTTTGGAAGTCTTGCAAATTTGTGCTTCTGAAAATCTAATCAACTGTGTTCCTTGAATTCTTGCTCTTCAAACCTGAAATTCCTTGATGAGTTCTTGGTGAATTGTTGCTGGAAATTTTGAGAATTGTTTGTTTAGTTTCAGAAGAACTGAAAGAGAAATTATTGAGTNGAAATTCCTTGATGAGTTGTTCCTGGAAATTTTGAGAATTGTTTGTTTAGTTTCAGAGGAACTAAAAGAGAAATTATTGAGTGAAAAAAGGCAGGAGTGGTGAGAACATTGGAGGGTAAAAAAAAAAAGCCATGTATTTTGAGTGAAACACGAGTGTAGAGTGATCCACATTCTTGAGTGTAAACACGTAAGGGAGAGAATTGTGAGGTTCTTTTATTATTATTATTTTTTTTTTTGTTTCTAACTTTGTTTTGCAGCAATCATGTCTCACAACAATGATACGGATCTTGCTGACTCAAAATTGTTTATGCAGGTCATGATGAGTGAGATGAGGCGTGTGATGAAGTTGGAACTCGAGCAAGTTCATGAACAGATAGATCAGATGGAGAAAACACAAGAGAGGCAGCCATAAAACGTCCCTAATGTGCGTAGAAGGGAAAGAATTCAACCAAGGGAAGAAGATGAAGAGCCTTATGGGGCTGGTTTTAATGAAGAAGATGGTTAGAATTCTGTTGTTAGGAGACATGTAGGGCAGTTTAGAGAAGCTAGGAACCGGGAAGATAACAACTTGGGTGGTATTAAGATGAAAATTCCATCCCTTCAAGGTAGATCCGATCCTGAAGCATACCTTGAGTGGGAGACGAAGATGGAGTTCGTATTTGACTGCTATAACTATTATGATGCAAATAAGGTAAAATTAGCAGTGATTGAGTTTTCTAACTATGCTATTACTTGGTGGGATCATCTTGTTATAAACCGGAGGCGAAATAGAGAACGTCCAACAGAGACATGGGAGGAGATGAAAGCGGTGATGAGAAAGCGGTTCATTCCAAGCTACTACTATCGAGAGTTGTACAAAAAACTACAAGGTCTTAGACAGGGAAGCCGGAGTGTGGAGGATTAAAGGAGATAGAGATTGCTATGATCCGAGCTAATGTAGAGGAAGATCGAGAGGCTACCATGGCTAGGTTCTTACTTGGATTAAACCGGGAAATCCAAGATAAGGTGGAGATGCAGCATTACGTGGAGTTGGAAGATATGGTGCACATGGCCATCAAAGTGGAGCAACAACTCAAGAGGGGGGGTGGGTCACGTGCAGCCCATAACCCTAGTTCTAATTCTTGGAAATTGAGTTACACCAAGCAACTAGACAAGTCACCAACGTCCAAAACCGAACCCAAGTCCGCGAACACCAGCCACATTCCTCAAGGTAAAACCGACTCTTCTACCTCTAGGAATCGTGACATTTAATGTTTTAAATGTCAAGGCTGGGGACACATAGCAAGTCAATGTCCAAACAAACGGGTCATGGTGTTGGCAAGGCAATGGTCAAATTCTGACCGACGAAGAAGATTCTGACACCGATGGCATGCCACCATTGGAGGACGTTCCCAAGGAGGAATATTTAGCCCTTGATGCATTGACATTGGTGGCAAAGAGAGCATTGAGCGTTCATGCGAAGGAGGTTGATGAAGTGCAGCGGGAGAACATCTTCCACACTAGGTGCTACATCAAAGACAAGGTGTGTAGTGTAATTATTGATGGTGGTAGTTGTACTAATGTTGCAAGCACAATTATGGTGGAGAAGTTGGGACTACCCGTGTTGAAGCACCCTAAACCATATAAGTTGCAATGGTTGAATGATAGTGGTGAGATAAGGGTGAACAAGCTGGTGTAGGTTGCATTTCGAATTGGTAAGTACAAAGATGAAGTGTTGTGTGATGTAGTACCAATGCAAGCTGGACACTTATTACTAGGGCGTCTGTGGCAGTTTGATAGGCATGTGAAGCATGATGACTTTACAAACAAATACTCCTTTGTGCTTAATCAACGATTAATCACTCTTGTACCATTGACACCGTAGCAAGTATATGAGGATCAAGTGAGATTGCAAAAAGAGAGTGATCAAAAGAAAGAGAGTGAACAAAAGAAAGAGAGTGAACCAAAGAAAAAGAAAAAGAGTGAAAATCAGAGAGAGGCCGAGAGAAATGAGAGAGAAAAATAAAATCAAAATNAAAATCAGAGAGAGGCCAAGAAAAATGAGAAAGAAAAATAAAATCAAAAAGCGGCCATTGAAAAAAAATCTGAGAGGAAACAAAAGAATTTCTATGCAAAAGTGAGTGAGATTAAGAGTGCCATGTTTTCAAATCAGTCGATGATTGTGCTTTTGTACAAAGAGGCACTTTTAAACACTAACGAACTTTACCTTGCTTTACCTAGTTCTGTTGTTTCTCTTTTGCAGGAGTATGAGGATGTCTTTCCAGAGGAAACACCATATGGGTTACCTCCAATCCGAGGGATTGAACATCAAATTGATTTTGTTCCCGGTGCAACAATTCCAAACCGACCAGCCTATAGGAGCAATCCCGAGGAGACAAAGGAGCTTCAACGGCAGGTAAGTGAGTTGTTGGAGAAAGGGCATCTGAGGGAGAGCATGAGCCCATGTGCTGTTCCAGTTTTAATTGTACCTAAGAAGGATGGGACGTGGGGAATGTGCAACGATTGCCGGGCCATCAACAACATAACGGTAAAGTATTGTCATCCTATTCCTCGCATAGATGATATGTTAGATGAGCTGCATGGATCTTGCGTATTTTCTAAGATTGACTTAAAGAGTGGTTATCATCAGATTAGAATAAAAGAAGGAGATGAATGGAAAACAGCCTTTAAAACAAAATATGGTTTGTATGAATGGTTAGTTATGCCCTTTGGATTGACTAACGCTCCGAGCACCTTTGTGAGATTTATGAATCATGTTTTGCGTGAATTTATAGGCAGATTTGTTGTTGTCTACTTTGATGATATACTCATTTATAGAAAAAACATGGACGATCATGTAATACATTTGAAATCTGTTTTAGATGTGCTTAGGAAAGAAAAGTTGTTTGCTAATCTAAAGAAGTGTACTTTTTATACCGATAAGCTTGTATTTCTGGGTTATGTTGTTAGTGCACAAGGTATACAGGTTGATGAAGAGAAGGTACGTGCAATCCAAGAATGGCCGAGTCCCACAAGTGTAAGTAATGTTCGTAGTTTTCATGGACTTGATAGTTTCTATCGGCGTTTTGTGAAGGAATTTAGTAGCATAGCCGCACCACTTACCAAAGTGATCAAGAAGAACATTGGATTTAGATGGGGTGAAGAACAAGAAAAGGCGTTTCAATTAATCAAAGAGAAGCTAACTAACGCCCCCTTATTGTCTTTACCTAACTTTTTGAAAACGTTTGAGATTGAATGTGTTACTTCAGTGATAAACTAAGCAGGGCAGCCTTAAAGTACTCAACTTACGATAAGGAGTTGTATGCATTGGTTCGAGCTTTAGAGACTTGGCAACACTACCTATGGCCTAAGGAATTCGTGATTCACACCGATCATGAGTCCTTGAAACACTTGAAGGGCCAGCACAAGCTAAATAAAAGGCATGCACGATGGGTGGAGTACATTGAAACGTTCCCATACGTCATCCGGTATAAGCAAGGTAAGGAGAATGTGGTTGCCGATGCACTTTCTCGCAGGTATGCATTACTCTCTACACTTGATGCAAAATTCCTTGGTTTTGAGACGAATTTTGTGTGGAATACCGGGCTTGTGAGAAAACCGGTAGTGGTAAGTTCTTTAGGCTTGATGGATTTCTTTTTGTAGAGAATAAGTTATGCGTGCCTAATTGTTCCTTGAGGGAGTTGTTATTGCAGGGATCTCATGGTGGGGGATTAATGGGACATTTCGGGGTTGCAAAGACTTTAGTTGTATTGCAAGAACACTTCTATTAGCCTAACAAGAAAAGAGATGTTGAGAGAATTTGTTGTAGATGTATCACATGTAGGCAAGCTAAATCCAGAGTGCAGCCCAATGGTTTGTATACTCCTTTACCAATTCCTAGTGAGCCATGGATTGATATTTCAATGGACTTTGTGTTAGGATTGCCTAGGACTAAGCGTGGGAGAGATTCAATTTTTGTGGTTGTGGATAGATTCTCTAAGATGGCACATTTCATTCCATGTCACAAAACAGATAATGCTTCGCATGTTGTTGACTTGTTGTTTAGAGAGATTGTGAGATTACGTGGCATGCCTAAAACAATTGTTTCAGATCGAGATGCTAAGTTCCTGAGCTATTTTTGGAAGACTTTGTGGTGTAAGTTAGGTACTAAGCTATTATTTTCTACTACTTGTCATCCCCAAACTGATGGTCAAACTGAAGTAGAAAATAGGACCTTGTCTACTTTATTGAGGGCAATCATTAAAAAGAATATCAAAACATGGGAAGAATGTTTACCACATGTTGAGTTTGCTTATAACCGATCCATTCATTCTGCTACTAAATTTTCACCATTTGAAATTGTGTATGGATTTAATCCTTTAACCCCATTGGATTTATCTCCTTTACCTTTGACTGAGCATATTAATTTAGATGGCAAGAAGAAAGCTGACTTTGTCAAGCAGATTCATGAGAAAGCAAGACTCAACATTGAGCGAAGAACGGAGCAATACGCAAAACAAGCCAACAAGGGACGTCACAAGCTGATTTTTGAACCCGGAGATTGGGTTTGGCTGCATATGAGAAAAGAGAGATTTCCGGCGCAAAAGACGTTCCAAATTGCTTCCAAGGGGAGATGGTCCTTTCCAAGTCCTGGAGCGCATCAATGACAACGCCTACAAGCTAGATTTACCTGGTGAGTACAATGTAAGTGCTACTTTTAATGTTACTGATTTGAGTCCTTTTGATGTAGGTGATGATTTGAGGGCAAATCCTTTTCAAGAGGAGGGGAATGATGCAAATCATAACACAACTTCAAGGGATTTAGTTCAAGTTCCAAGTGGGCCGGTTACGAGAGCACGAGCNCGATTCGAGTCCTTTTGATGTAGGTGATGATTTGAGGGCAAATCCTTTTCAAGAGGAGGGGAATGATGCAAATCATAACACAACTTCAAGGGATTTAGTTCAAGTTCCAAGTGGGCCGGTTACGAGAGCACGAGCAAGGAAGTTTAAAGAGGTACTCAATGGACTAATTCAAGAGGCATGAAATCAAGCAAGTTTGTGGAGGCCCATTGACCATGATCCACTTGGGCAACAAAAATTCATCAACATGATTCAAGTTCTAGAATAATCTAGCTAGGGGCTAAGGCTAAGATTCAATTGGTTTATTGTTGTTAAGGCCTCCAATTTGTCTAAAGGATTATAATTATTAATAAGTAGGCTTGAGGATGCTTAGCCCACATGTTTTATTTCTTATGAAGTAGGGTTTTCAAAATTACTGTAGCGTACACTGTTCATGCTACAGTACGTGCGCTATTCTTTATTTTTAGGGTCTAATTGTAAGGCTTGTATGCCAAGTACTTTCCTTTTTCTATTTAGGCATGTGCTCAGCCATTTAAAGGGCTGAATGTCTTTCCTTTTTTCTTCAAGAGTCTTAGGAAAGTAAGAGATATTTATTTACCCATAAGTAAGAGATATTTCCTAAGTAGGATAGCTATTTTTGGAAGATTCCTAATCGTTGTAATGACCAGCCTATAAATAGGCATTCAGATCAATGAAAATTCAGATAATTATTCAAAAAATTTTGAGAGTGTTTTCTCTTTGGTTCTTTGAAGAACTGAACGAACATATCGGAATTCTCCGTGGCGTTCACCAACGACTTATCAAACGGGTTTCCACACCGTTTGTGGCGTCTTCCTTTATACCGAGGTTCTTGTTTCACAAACAGTGGGTTGAGGTCTATTTACCAAGGTTCTTGTTTGTTGTAAACAACGGGTCAAGATCTATCATAAAATCTGTTCGTTAAACGATCTAGGGTTCTTTTCGTTGTTGGTTCTCGTTATTCCGGCGGGTAACACATCATGGTCTGCCTCCACGTTCTCAAGTCCTTTTTTGTCTTTGATTTGTCAAGTTGAATTCCTGTAGGAAGAGTATCCACCTATTGAGTTTCGATTTTGCATCCTGCTTAGAGAAAAGCAGAGTGACCAATGTAGACTATAATAAGTGAACCAATGATGTAAGATCGAAATTTATCCAATGTAAATACCACGGCTTGCAACTCCTTTTCAGTGGTAATGTAATTTCATTTGTGCCTCGTTAAGAGCTTTGCTAGCATAGCATATTATATAAGGCCTCTTATCTTCTCTTTGCCCGAGCACTGCACTAATCGCGTAATCACTCGTGTCGCACATAAGCTCAAATGGTATGTCCCACTTTGGGTGGTCACATCATCAGAGGAGAAGTTAATATGTTTTTGAGTTTTTTAAATAATGTCTCACAACCATCCGACCACACAAATGGGGCATCCTTGGAAAGTAAATTGGTCAAGGGTCGAACCAATGTGATGAAATGCAATCTGATTCGTTGAGCATAAATGTAGGTCCTATGACTCGGGCAAGAGCAAAAACAATGAAGGATGCATTGAACAGGCTGATTCAAGACATATGGGCTAATTGTGCAAGTTCAAGCATGGAGCATGATTCACTTGGGCAACAAAGATCCTTCAACATGATTCAAGTTCTAGAAGATTCCGGCAAAGGCTAAGCTTAAAATTGGCATGTTTAAAATTGGTCTGATTGTAAAAGATTCCTTATCTATTTAGGTTTGTGAGTTATTCTTTTTAGGAAAGAAAGACTTTCCTAGTTTAATTAGGCATGTGATCAGCATATTAAAGGGCTGATTGTGGTTCTCTCTTTTAGGAAAGTAAGAGCTATTTCTTACCAGCAAGTAAAAGATATTTCTTTACCCACAAGTAAGATATATTTCTTTAATAGGATAAGCTATTTTAGGATGTTTTCTTTGTAAGAACCAGCCTATAAATAGGTGTTCAAAGCATTGCAAAAGATGGAATATTTTTATGAGTATTGTGAGGTTTCTACCTTATTGTTCTTCTAAGAACTATTTCAAGAACTTATCATGAATTAATCTTTTTGGTGGCGGTCATCGACTTATCGCTCAATCATGAGTGTGGCCTCTTTCTCTTGAACTTTTAACCTTAGGTTCTTGTTTCTTGCAAACATTGGGTCTAGGGTTCTTGGTCCTTGTAATCTAATTTGTGAACTTTCTTGGGGAGTCTTCAATTAATTTGCGCGTGGGTTCTTGAATTCATTTATGGGTTCACATCAGTTGGTATCAGAGCACTCGAGTCTTGTTTTTCTCGAATCAGGTTGGTTATCTTTGTTTTGTGCTCATATAAACTGTCCAAGTTAGGTTTCTTGCTGTTGTTTGCTGTTTCTTTTTCTGTTTATTCGCATAAAAAAATAGGTTTTTTGTTTTTTTTTTTATCTTCCTCTTCTTTCTGCATAATTCTTCTGTGATTTGGGGGGTGACTTGCTGCTGGAGTTTCAGTTGTTTTTATTATCAATTAAGGTTGCATAATATGGGCATAATTGAATACAAAACATGCTTGTGAATCGATTGTCAAGTCTGCTGCCCAATTGCGCATAGTTTGCCTCTTTTGTGATCTGATATAAAAAAAAAAGGAAGAAAAGGAAGAAAAAAAAAGAATCGAATTGAGGCTAATCAGTTTGCTTTAGGGCTGATTTATGTTGAGATTTGAACCAGAATAATAATAAAAAATTACTTATTCTGATCATTCATGCATTTGTTATCCCAAAACAAGTCATCCAATTGATTTAACCCCTTTTTTGAACCATTTGTTGCTTTTGAATCATTGCCTCGCTTAGTTTTTGCCGAATTTGTTTTCTTTGCTTCGTTGTGTTTCTTTGTTTCGTTTTCATGTTATCGTTGTTATTCTCTTTTTTTCATTGTTAATTCTAGTCCTTCCTTTGATATTTGTGTCTTATTTTTTGTTAAATTGTTGTACATTGTGGGAACGGTCGGTTTTTGGTTGAGTTTTGAATAGTTTGCGAAAGAACGACAAAGGTGAAACATTTGAGTGGTAAAAGGCTGAGTGTGTGAGCTTATCTGAAGAAAAGCCAATAAGAGTGTAAACATGAGGTTTGAGTGACATTGTAACTAGTGAAACACGTGAGGGAGTGTTTGAGAGGCTATTTCTAACATTTTTTGTAAGTTGTAAAACATAACTTCGAAGGATAAAGGAGTACCTGAGGAGGGTGGTACTGATGTGCTATTCACACTTCGGGCTATGCAACAATAGTTTTGAACGTATGAATTCAAGGTTTGATGACATGAGAAATCAGTTGGAGGAACAGGCGAATGTGATTAATGAGTTGAACGATTAAGGGAAAGAGAGATGATGGACATGATGGGCGAGAGGCACCGGTTGAGAGGAGGTAGGGTAGGCGTCATCAAAATATTAAAAATAATGACTAGTGGGAGCTTGGTGATTACTTTGATGACCATACCTTGTTGATTGCGTTTGACCATGGTAGAGGTGGCCGCGGAGGTGTTAGAGATGTTTATCGAAGAGATGGAAATTTGGGTAGCATTAAGATGAAAATCCAAACCTTTCAAGGCAAGAATAATCCTGAGGTTTATTTAGGGGC
This sequence comes from Ilex paraguariensis, assembly GCA_963454935.2. Lineage (NCBI taxonomy): Eukaryota > Viridiplantae > Streptophyta > Magnoliopsida > Aquifoliales > Aquifoliaceae > Ilex > Ilex paraguariensis. The sequence goes on from CAUOFW020002835.1 coordinate 4,178,286, forward strand.
CAAAATGGGACATGCATGCACATTTCCATGATCAATTTTTTCTTTCTCACTCATGATGAGAGCCAAGGTGGGCCTACTCTTAAAGATCCTTGGCATGTCCAGATGGGCCAATTACAAGATCAAGAGCCAAGAAGATCAAGTAAGCAATGCAAGTATTGGTCGGATGATGCTAGCAAGAGCCCAACACTCAAGATGGGCTTGAAAGAAGGAGAACCAATTTTGATCCACTTGATCCAAGCTATGGAAGACATGAAGACAAGACTTAGAGATAGGGGTTTTTGTTGTTAAATCTTTCAATTTGTTTAAAGAATTTTTATTATTAGTTTAGAATAAGTGGGTTTGAGGACGCTTGGCCCACACATGTTTTATTTCTTATGAACTAGGGTTTTCGTAGTTCCTGTAGTGGTGCACTATTCACGCTACAGTAACCATGCACTTTTCACTCTTTCTAGGGTCAAATTGTAAGGCTTGTACGCCAAGTACTTTCCTTATTCTATTTAGGCATGTGATCAACCAATTAAAGGGCTGAATGTCTTTCTCTCTCTTTAAGAGTTTTAGGAAAGTAAGAGATATTTCTTTACCAACAAGAGATATTTCTTAAATAGGATAGCTATTTTAGGAAGTTTCTTAATCCTTGTAATGGCCAGCCTATAGATAGGTGTTCTATCAGTGAAATAGGAGAGGTAATATATAATGAATTTTGATTGTGAGTTGAGTTGAGTTTACTCCTTTTGTTCTTGATTGAATTTTTGAACTTATGAAAGGTAAATCACAACCATTGTGGCATTCCTCCTTGTAATCTAGGTTCTTGAGAAGGGTTTTTCAATGAGTCTAGATTTTAATATAATATAGGTTCTTGAAACGAGATCTCAACGGGTCTAGATTCTCCATCCATAGACCTGAGTTTGGCTTTCTTGGGTTGTATTTCCAATATTGTTGTTGGGTCTCAAAGCAAGACTATTGGGGTTCACATCATTTGGTATCACAGCAAGGTTTCCAATCAGGTCATATCCTATCCTTTTATTTCTTGCATAATTGATTATAGGGCTTCATTGTTCTGGGGTTACAAAAAAAAAATTCACTGTTCAAGGGTTTTGAGTTATTGTTAGGGTTTTGTCAATTGTTTACTTTCTAGTTTGTGATCAAATCAGTTGGTGGAAAAAAAAATGTCAACAAAAAAACAGAAGAAAAAAAAGAGCGGAAAAAAAAAAGAAGAGAAAATTCTGAATTTTTTTTCTTTTCCTGCTACCGTCAATGTTTTTGATCTTTCTCCTTAGAATATGGGCGAAGATTCGAGGATGAATCTTTTTGAGGAAAGGGGGAATGATGAGAACCACGGTGAGCCTACTCTTAAAGATCCTTGGCATGTCCAGATGGGCCAATTACAAGATGAAGAGCCAAGAAGATCAAGGAAGCAATGCAAGTATTGGTCGGATGATGCTAGCAAGAGCCCAACACTCAAGATTGGCTTTAAAGAGTTAGAACCAATTTTGATCCACTTGATCCAAGCTATGGAAGACTTGAAGACATGACTTAGAGATAAGGGTTTTTGTTGCTAAGGCTTTCAATTTGTTTAAAGAATTTTTATTATTAGTTTAGAATAAGTGGGTTTGAGGATGCTTAGCCCACACATGTTTTATTTCTTATGAACTAGGGTTTTCATAGTACTGTAGCTGTGCACTATTCATGCTACAGTAACCACGCACTTTTCACTCTTTTAGGGTCTAATTATAAGGCTTGTATGCCAAGTACTTTCCTTGTTCTATTTAAGCATGTGATCTGCCAATTCAAGGGTTCAATGTCTTTCTTTTTCTTCAACAGTTTTAGGAAAGTAAGAGATATTTCCTTACCAACAAGTTAGAGATATTTCTTAAATAGGATAACAATTTTAGGAAGTTTTCTAATCCTTGTAATGGCCAGCCTATAAATAGGTGTTCTATCAATGAAATAGGAGAGGCCGTATATAATGATTTTTGATTGTGAGTTGAGTTGAGTTTACTCCTCTTGTTCTTGATTGAATTTTTGAACTTATCAAAGGTAAATCACAACCTTTGTGGCGTTCCTCCTTGTAATCTGGGTTCTTGAGAAGGGTTCTTCAACGGGTCTAGATTTTAATATAATCTAGGTTCTTGAAACGAGTTCTCAACGGGTTTAGATTCTCCATCCATAGACCTGAGTTTGGCTTTCTTGGGTTGTATTTCCAATATTGTTGTTGGGTCTCAAAGCAAGTCGATTGGGGTTCACATCAACTCACCTCACCCCCCTTGGAATCATCCTTAGTCTCTTTCTTTTTCCAATGCGGCATTAGGTGAGACTTTTGGAAAAATAGTTTTATCAATTTTTTTGCCACTTCGAAGGGTGGTGACCACCTTGAGTTGCTCACAACTTTCTTTGGTGAGTTCAGATGACTTTATCACATGTTGGCCTCAAGGGATCTCCTGGGGATGAGCGGAGGAATTTTCCCTTCTCTTGTTGTGATGTCCCTATGGCATTGGTCAACTTCGTGATTTAAGTCCGAATGTCATTAAAAGCTACGGCAGTTTGGTTGTTGATGGTGGTTTGACTTTGGATGAATTGGTGCAATACATCCTCCAAGTTCCTTTTATGAGGTGGTTGGTAGATGGGTAGATTCGTTGGTCTTTGTTCACCAAAACTTTGTGGAGGTGAGTTTGTGAATACACTTGTGGATTGTGATGTGAACCCCGCCAAAACATAGCGGGATCCAACACAAAAAGGAACCCAATATCGTTCTATGATCAAATTTGAATGATAAAACCTCGACCCGTTGTTTACGGCAAACAAGAACCTTGGTATGTATGACCTCAACCCGAAAATTGATCCCCGTGATTATGTCGTTGAAGTTTTCTAGAATGATAAAATCAATTGGTGGAGCAAAGTGGGTAGAAAGAAGCATTGGTGACTTTTCATGTATATCCTTGAAAGATGCAAACAAATCAATCTCTTGCCATGTGTTAGTTGATGACAATCCCAATCTTCTTAAATCTACTTCAACACCAAACCACCAAATTTTTACCAAGCCTACAAGTTTCATCTTGGAAAGCCTAACGCTCTTCTCATTCAAGAAATTATACCTAACAAAATAGTTCTCCATAAAAGTAAGCCAACTCGAGAATGTTGTACGGACATCCTTTCCATCAAAAATCTTGGATCTCCATCATCATATATCAATATTGAAGCCACATAACATAGGATTTCTCAGAAGCACAAAATAGCAAGATTTGCACAAAAAAAAATCAGAATTTTGGCGTTGGTGATTTTCGGGCTTATTGGACCAAAAATAGATGATAAAAAAACTATTTTGTAATAACTTGAACCAAACAATTTCGGGCTTCTCTTTCTTTCTCTCGCTCTCTCTCTCTCTCTTGACTCCTTTCCGCCTTTTTTTTTTTTGCCTCTTTTTTTTTTAATGATCAGCAAGTATCTTTTGATAGTAACATAATAAGATTTCGTAATAAACTAGAACCAACAAAATACGAGTGGAATGGTGGGTAAAGGAAATTCGACTAAACTAGAATTTGTGAACCTTGTTTGGGAGTAAAGAACCAAGGTTTTTTTGCTCTGATACCAAATATTGTGAACCCCGCCAAAACATAACGAAATCCAACATGAAAAGGAACCCAAGATCGTTCTATGATCAGATTTGAATGATAAAACCTCGACCCATTGTTTACGACAAACAAGAACATTGGTATATATGACCTCAACCCATTGTTTGATGCGAAACAAGAACCTTGGTATAAGAAAGACACCACAAACGGTGGTGGAAACCTGTTTGATATGTCGTTGGTGAACTCCACGAAAAAATTTGATAAGTTCGTTTAGTTCTTCAAAGAACTCTAGAGAAAGCACTCTCAAATTTTACTGAATAATGATCTTTCCTTTTTCGTTGATTGAACGCCTATTTATAGGCTGGCCATTACAAGAAAAATTCCTAAAATCCTAATCCACTAAGGAAACAAATCCTGGTAGGAGTTTATATTTTGACCCAAAAATATGACCTGGTCTAGAAATTATAAAAATTTAAAAAATACCCCTAACTCTAAAAAATATTAAAAGGACATATAAAATACAAACACTGGCAAATTGAAATCAAAATACAATAATGCAAGGTTCCATATGGATCTTTGTTTTCATGGAAAGCCAATTCCATTATCTTTCACATCTTCAAATTTGTGCTTCTTAGAGCATCTTATGGATTGCACCAGATTGGACCGGGGGTATTGGGTGCTAGACGATTCACCTTGGATATGGTTTTGATTTTGCTTAGGAGGCATGGAGGGTGAATATGAACTAGAGCCATGGAGAGTGGGATTCTCATCCTTCCAACTAAGGTACAGGTAATTGCTCCAACCTGGATTGCAAGTGTGGGGAGAATGATTGTCTACTTTGATTAAAGGCATTGACTTGCTCATGGTAGACTTCCTTTAGTGCCATAATGTGGGGTATTATGAGATGGAATGCTTAACACTCTCACAAATAGAGCAAAACTTATCAGTCTTGGAAATGTTGGACACTTCATGTGTCCTATTGACCTCAAGACTCTCCACTTTCCTGGACAATTTGGTAATTTGGGAAGCAAGTCTTTCTGGTCTCTTAAATCATACATCCCTCATCCACTTAGTTGATTACTACCCGTAGAAGACCTCGATACATCTGTGGGATCCGTAATATCCTAAGATTGTGAATTTTGTGCCAATGTACTAAAGTAATATAGAGCCTCATCGGGATACTTATTTAAGAACTCCCCATTGCACATCATGTCTATGAATTGTCGATGTCCCAGTGCAATCCCTTCGTAAAAGAAACTCACCAATTGCCATGATTCAGAACCATGATGTTGACTAGATTGTAGCAATTCCTTGTAGTGATCCCAACATTGGTAAAATTATTCACTGGGCTTTTCAAAAAAGTTTTTGATTTGCTTTTTAAGAGCATTTGTTTTAGGCACCGAAAAGAATTTGTTCAAAAACTCAGATGGCATTTGTGCCCAAGAGATTATGGATCGAGGCTTCAAGGAATTTAACCATGTTTTGGCTTTGTCCTTAAGGGAAAAGGGAAGCAATTTTAGGCGAGCTATGTCTTACATGACATGATTAGTGAGGAAGGTTGCAACTATTTCCTCGAATTCCTTAATGTGAAAATAAGGATTCTCTCTTTCAATTCCATGGAATTGAGGAAGTAGTTGTAACATTCCCGGCTTAACTAGGAAGGCATTAGCTTGGACTTGTAAAAGAATGCATGAGTGGGTTGGAGATAATCCCGCATTGACCTCGCCGGAGGATCAATGGGGATATTGTTCCCTTTATTTCTAGGAAGGAAATGTATTCTAGGGTTTGGAATTCTAGGGTCTTGCACTCCTCCCCCCTTTGGGACATCAACACCGACATCCTCAAAGTAGTCATCGGCATCACCAGGTGGGTCTTGGTCAATATTCATGTTGGGGCCTAAGGGTTGCCTAACCAGTCTATTTTGGTCGTCCCGTCCCCACATACAAAACAATATCTACAAATGAAAAGACAAATAAGCAAAAGTATATACAGGGAACAATGTAATGCAAACCATAACACAACTTCAAGGGATGTAGTGCAAGTTCCAATTGGGCCGATTACAAGAGCACGAACAAGGAAGTTTAAAGATGTACTCAATGGGCTGATTCAAGAGGCATGGACTGAAGCAAGTTCATGGATGGCCATTGAGCATGATCCATGTGAGCAACAAAGATTCATCAATATCATTCAAGTTCTAGAAGAATCGGGCCAAGCCTAAGTTTAAATTGAGTCTTCAATCAATTTGACCGTGGTTTCTTGAATTCATTTGTGAGTTTGTATCAGTTGGTATCAGAGCTCTCGAGTTTGTCTTCTCAAATCAGGTTGGTGATCTTTGTTTTGTGCGCATATAATCTAACCCTGTTAGGGTTTCTTGCCGCTGTTTGGTGTTTCTTTTTTCTGTTTATGCGCATCTATTTAAAAAAAAAATTCGTCGTGCACTGTTCATCATTTGCGACTGTTCATTGCAACTATTTTTTTTTATTCTGTTTGATTTGGGTCGTGGCTTGCTGCTAGAGTTTCAGTTGTTCTTTTTCTATAATTTTAATATCAAGAGGCTACCATGGCTAGGTTTCTACTTGGATTAAACCGGGAGATCCAAGATAAGGTGGAGATGCAGTATTATGTGGAGTTGAAAGATATGGTGCACATGGCCATCAAAGTGGAGCAACAACTCAATAGGGGGTGGGTCACATGCAGCCCATAGCTCTACTTCTACCTCTTGAAAACCGAGTTGTACCAAGAAATTGGACAAGTCACAAATGCCCAAATCTGTGCCCAAGTCTGCGAACACCAGCCTTGTTCCTCAAGGTAAAGAAGCAGGTCATGGTGTTGCAAGACAATAGTGAAATTGTGCCCGAAAATGAAGATTTTGACACCGACGACATGCCCCCATTGGCGGACGTTTCCAAGGAGGAATATTTGGCCCTTGATGCATTGATATTGGTGGCGAGGAGAACATTGAGCGTCCATGCAAAAGAGGTTAATGAAGTGCAACGGGAGAACATCTTTCACACTAGGTGCTACCTCAAAAACAAGGTGAGTAGTGTGATTATTGATAGTGGTAGTTGTACTAATGTTGCAAGCGCAATTATGTTGGATAAATTGGGGCTATCCGTGTTGAAGCTACCTAAATCGTACAAGTTGCAATGGTTGAATGATAGTGGTGAGATAAGGGCGAACAAGCAGGTGTTAGTTGCATTTCAAATTGGTAAGTACAAAGATGAAGTGTTGTGTGATGTAGTACCGATGCAAGCAGGACACTTAGTGCTAGGGCGTCCATGGTAGTTTGATAGGCATGTGAATCATGATGGCTTTACAAACAAATACTCCTTTGTGCTTAATCAACGATTGATAACCCATGTGCCATTGACACCACAACATGTATATGAGGATCAAGTGAGACTGCAAAAAGAGAATGATCAAAAGAAAGATAGTGAACAAAAGAAAAAAGAGCGAAAATCAGAGATAGGCTGAGAAAAATGAGAGAAAAAAAAAAGAAAATCAAATGCGGCCATAGAGAGAAAATTAGAGTGCAAACAAGAGAATTTCTATGCAAAAGTGAGTGAAATTAAGCGAGCAATGTTTTCAAATTAGCTGATGATTGTACTTTGTAAAAAGAGGCACTCTTAAACACTAACGAACTTGACCATGCTTTGCCTAGTTTTGTTGTTTCTCTTTTGCAGGAGTATGAGGATGTCTTTCCCGAGAAAACACCACATGGGTTACCTCAAATCCGAGGGATTGGACATCAAATTGACTTTGTTCCCTGTGCGACAATTCCAAACTTACCAGCCTATAGGAGCTATCTCGAGGAGACAAAGGAGCTTCAACGACAGGTAAGTGAGTTGTTGGAGAAAGGGCACGTGAGGGAGAGCATGTGCCCATGCGCTGTTCCGATTTTACTTGTACCTAAGAAGGATGGGACATGGAGAATGTGTGTTGATTGCCGGGCCATCAACAAAATAACGGTAAAGTATTGTCATGCTTTTTGGATTGACTTTAAAACAAAATATGGTTTGTATTAATGATTAGTTATGCCTTTTGGATTGACTAACGCTCCAAGCACCTTTATGAGACTTATGAATCATGTTTTGCATGCGTATATTGGCAGATTTGTTGTTGTCTTCTTTAATGATATACTCATTTATAGCAAAAACATGGATGATCATGTAGTACATTAGAAATCTGTTTTAGATGTGCTTAGGAGAGAAAAGTTATTTGCAAATCTAAAGAAGTGCACTTTTTGTAGCGATAAGCTTGTATTTCTAGGATTTGTTGTTAAGTGCACAGGGTATACTGGTCGATGAAGAAAAGGTACGTGCAATCCAAGATTGGCCGAGTCCCACAAGTGTAGGTAATGTTTGTAGTTTTCATGGACTTGCTAGTTTTTACCAGCAGTTTGTGAAGGACTTTAGTAGCATAACCGCACCACTTAACAAAGTGGTCAAGAAGAACATTGGATTTAGATGGGGAGAAGCACAAGAAAAGGCATTTCAATTAATCAAAGAGAAGCTGACCAACACTCCCTTATTGTCTTTACCTAACTTTTCGAAAACGTTTGAGATTGAATGTGATGCTTCAGGTATTGGCATAGGAGTAGTGCTTATGCAGGAAGTACGACCAATTGCTTACTTCAGTGAGAAACTAAGTGAGGCAGCCATAAACTACCCAACTTATGATAAGGAGTTGTATGCATTGGTTCGAGCTTTAGAGACTGGGCAACACTACCTATGGCCTAAGGAATTCGTGATTCACACCGATCATGAGTCCTTGAAGTACTTAAAGGGCAGCACAAGCTAAATAAAAGGCATGCGCAGTGGGTAGAGTTCACTGAGACGTTTCCATACGTCATCCAGTATAAGCAAGGTAAGGGGAATGTGGTCGTCGATGCACTTTCTCGTAGGTAAGCATTACTCTCCACACTTGATGGAAAATTGCTTGGTTTTGAGCACATTAAAAATTTATACGCTGATGATCATGAATTTTGTGAGGAATACAGGGCTTGTGAGAAAATCGGTTGTGGTATGTTCTTTAGGCTTGATGGATTCCTGTTTCGAGAGAATAAGTTATGTGTGCCTAATTGTTCCTTGAGGGAGTAGTTATTGCAGGAATCTCATGGAGGAGGATTAATGGGACATTTTAGAGTTGCAAAGACTTTAGCTATTTTGCAAGAACACTTCTATGGGCCTCCCATGAAAAGAGATGTTGAGAGAATTTGTGGTAGATGTGTTGTGTCACATGTGGGCAAGCTAAATCCAGACTGCGGTCCAATGGCTTGAATACTCCTTTACCAATTCCTATTAAGCCATGGATTGATATTTCAATGGACTTTGTGTTAGGATTGCCTAGGACCTAAGCCTGGGAGAGATTCAATTTTTGTGATTGTGGATAGATTTTCTTAGATGGCACACTTTATTCCATGTCACAAAACAGATGATGCTTCTCATATTGTTGAATTGTTTTTTAGAGAGTTTCTGAGATTACATGGCATGCCTAGAACAATTGTTTCAGATAGAGGTGTTAAGTTCTTGAGCTATTTTTGAAAGACTTTGTGGTGTAAGCTAGGTACTAAGCAATTATTTTCTACTACTTGTCATCCACAAACTAATGGCTAAACTGAAGTAGTAAATAGGACCTTTGTCTACTTTATTGAGGGCAATCATTAAAAAGAACATCAAAACATGGGAAGAATGTTTACCACATGTTGAGTTTCCTTATAACCGATCTGTTCATTCTACTACTAAATTTTCACCATTTGAAATTGTTTATGGATTTGATCCTTAGCACTATCAGATTTATCTCCTTTACTTTTGACTCAGCATGTTAATTTAGATGGCAAAAAAGAAAGCTGACTTTGTTAAGCAGATTCATGAGAAATCAAGACTCAACGTTGAGCGAAGAACGGAGCAATATGCAAAGCAAGCCAACAAGGGGCGTCACAAGCTGATTTTTAAACCCGGAGAATGGGTTTGGCTGCATATGAGAAAAGAGAGATTTCCTGCGCAAAGATGTTCCAAATAGCTTCTAAGAGGAGATGGTCATTTTCCAAGTCCTAGAGTGCATCAATGACACGCTTACAAGCTCGATTTACCTAGTGAGTACAATGTAAGTGCTATTTTTAATTTTACTGGTTTGAGTCCTTTTGATGTAGGTGATGATTTGATGGCAAATCCTTTCAAGAGGAGGGGAATGATGCAAATCATAGCACAACTTCAAGGGATATAGTTGATGTGAATCCGCTAAAAATAAAAAGAGCCTTGGTATATATGACCTCAGCCAATTTTTTGATGCAAAACAAGAACCTTGGTATAATAAAGACGCCATAAACCATGGAAACCCATTTGATAAGTGGCTAGTGAATGCCACGAAAAATTCAAATAAGTTCGTTTAGTTTTTCAAAGAACCGTAGAGAACATACTCTGAAAATTGCGGACTAATAATCTACTCTTTTTCATTTATTTGACCACCTATTTATAGGAAGGCCATTACAAGAAAATTTCAACAAATTTGAATCTACTAAGGAAACAAATCTTAGTAGGAGTTTATATTTTGACCCAAAAATATGACCTGTTGCAGAAATTCTGGAAATTACAAAAAATTCACCTAACTCTAAAAAGTATTAAAAGGACATATAAAATACTAATACTAGCAAATTGAAATCAAAATACAATAATGCAACGTTCCATATGGATCTTTGTCTTGACGGAAAGCCAATTTCATTATTTTTCACATCTTCGAATTTGTGCTTCCTTGAGCATCTTATGGATTGCATCACTAGTTCAAGTTCCAATTGGGCTGGTTACGAGAGCACGAGCAATTAAATTTAAAGATGTACTCAATGGGCTGATTCAAGAGGCATGGACTCAAGCAAATTCATGGAGGCCCATTGAGCATGATCCACTTGGGCAACAAAGATTCATCAACATGATTCAAGTTTTAGAAGAATCTGGCTAAGGCTAAGCTTAAATTGGCATGTTTTAGAATACCTTTTGGGTCTGATTGTAATACTTTCCTTGTCTATTTAGGCGTGTGATCAGCATGCCATTTATTCTTTTAGGAAAGTAAGACTTTCCTTTTCTATTTAGGCATGTGATCAACATATTAAAGGGCTGATTGTATTTTTTTCTCCTTTAGGAAAGTAAGAGATATTTCTTAATTATGATAAGCTATTTTAGGTAGTTTCTTTGTAATGGCAAGCCTGTAAATAGGTGTTCAAATCAATGAAATGGCAGATCATTATTCAATAATTTTGAGAGTATTTTCTCTACAGTGCTTTGAAGAACTAAACGAATTTATCAGCATTTTCCATGGCGTTCACCAGCGACTTATCAAATGAGTTATCACCACCGTTTGTGGCGTCTTCCCTATTTTGAGGTTCTTGTTTCACAATAAACAGCGGGTTGGGGTCATATATACCAAGGTTCTTGTTTGTCGTAAACAATGGGTCGAGGTCTATCATTCAATTCTTATGATAGAACGATCTTGGGTTTCTTTTCATTGTTGGGTCTCGTTATTTTGGTAGGTTTTCACATCATGCACCATAGTTAAATAATAACCTTCTTGCCATAAGCAAGTGAGTAGAAATATACCCTGAATAACTGACTAATCCACAGGCTCAGTCTGAGGTGTGATGGCGTAGACTCCCCCCTGGGTCCCCGAAGTCCCGCCCTGTGCTTGACCTCAGCCCATGCCCTGGTCCATCTGGCTTGATTGTGGAGTCCCTACTCATGAAGTAGTAGAGGCTTATGTAGCACCCAGGAACTAAAATTGGTTTCCCAGGCCCTTAGTGGGGGTAGGGAGGAATGAAATAAGTGTGGGTACCCCATCGATTATTTCTCTGGCTTGCCTGGTAGGAAGTCTTGAAGTTTCTCCCGCCTTGGGACGACTGACCTTGGCTATGGCTTCGATAACCCCAGCCTTGCCCTAACACACTTATGGGGTAGAAGTCCTTTGCTTCTTCCCCGAACCAGAAGAAGAGGATTGGTCCTCATTCTTCTTGTCTTTAGCACCTGCCTCCTAGATGCTCCTTGCATCATCCACCTCTTTCTCAATGGCCATAGCTATCTTGACCATTGAGTCCAAATCTTATTGGTGGTGTGGCCCATAATTTTTTCCCGGATGGATAATTTCAAACCATCCTCAAACCTCCTCTCTTTGGTCAAGTCTATGGGCACATAATCATTGGCAAAATAGGCTAACTCGATGAACTTAGCCATTTATTCCATCACCGTCATGGTCCCTTCCTTCAAATTCAATAATTCCTGAGCTTGCGCTTGTCCAACAGTCGATGGGAAGTACTTTCTAATGAAGAGCTCCCAGAACTCTTCTCATGTCATTTCCTCTATGTTCTTTGAGGCCTTTGGCCAATCCCACCATAGATAGGCCTCTCCTTCAAGCTGGAATGCAGACAACCTTATCATAGTCGCATCAGACCTGATCTCCATAGCCTCTAAAATCTTATCAACTTGCTAAAACCAATGATTAGCCACCATTGGATCCGCCCCTATCCATAAAAGTTGGAGACTTGTGTGCCTTAAAATTTTGGAGGTTACTTGAGCCTCCTTAACCCATATTGGCACTAGCTTGTGCAAAGGTAGTTGTTATTGTGCCTATAGCCTCCATGAAGGCTTGTTAGTCAAAGGCCAGTAGTGGTTGGTTGTTGTTCCACCATCCTCCTTGATCGTTCTGATATCCTTTTCCTCTATTTGCCATCTACACACATGTCAAATAGTAATAAAGCACTAACTTAGCATCCCAAGGTAGGGATCAAAGTCGTAACATTGAGATTTCTCTCCTTATCTCATTAGTAGTGTATGTGCCATCCATTAGTAAACACTATACCCTGAATGGTGTGGTACCTGCAAGAATAACGAGAACCAACAACGAAAAGAACCCAAGATCGTTTAACAATCAGATTTTATGGTAAACCTTGACCCATTGTTTACAACAAACAAGAACCTTGGTATATAGACCTCAACCTATTGTTTGTGAAACAAGAACCTCGGTATAAAGGAAGACGCCACAAACGGTGTGGAAACCTGTTTGATAAGTCGTTGGTGAACGCCACAGAGAATTCCAATAAGTTGTTTTGTACTTCAAAGAACCAAAGAGAAAATACTCTCAAAATTTGCTGAATAATGATCTGAATTTTCATTGATCTGAATGCCTATTTATAGGCTGGCCATTTACAAGGAAACAAATCCTAATCTATTAAAGAAACAAATCCTAATCTAAATAGGTATAAATAAAGACTAAATTTGTGACCCCTTTCTCTCAAGAATGCCCTTGAGTGAATAGTGTCACGGTTACTGTAGCATGAACAGTACCATGCTGTAGTACTTATTCTAAACCCTAGTTCAAATAAAATAATAAGAGATATGTGGGCTAAGCATCCTCAAACCCACTTATTCTAAACTAATAATAGAAATTATTTAAACAAATTGAAAGGCTTTAACAACAAAAAAACCAATTGAATCTTAGCCTTAGCCCCTAGCTGGATTCTTCTACAACTTGAATCATGTTGATGAATCTTTGTTGCCCTAGTGGATCATGGTCAATGGGCCTCCACAAACTTGCTTGATTCCATGCCTCTTGAATTAGTGTATTGAGTACCTCTTTAAACTTCCTTGCTCGTGCTCTCGTAACCGGCCCACTTGGAACTTGAACTAAATCCCTTGAAGTTGTGTTATGATTTGCATCACTGAACTACCCCGTTCCTTCTCTTTCCAACCCCAAGGTTATGTTCTCTAACCCTAGTATCTTTTTTCCATATACATTTAATCATGCATATTGTTCACATAACACATAACATGTTGCATTTAAAGCACATAACATATAATGCACAATGGATGCAATGGCCTAAACCCATGCCCTGTAAGCCCTAGGTAAATTGAGAACCTAGGCTTCTATACCAAGTAATCACACCCCTAAAGCCAGAGATCCTTTGTCAACCTTTTGATCATCTATCAACATACGAAAGTACCCGTGAATGCCACATATTGTCAATGCAATTAACACACTTAATTAACATTGGCATTTCATCAAACACCTTCAAGGAATAATTATAAACACATATCTCAATAAATCACAAGCAAGTAATTTCATCAACCCAATTCTTGCTAGAATTGATTTTAACCATTTTTATACCCATTTTCCACATTTCAACTACCATAGGTATGTACTATATCTGAGATTACATCTCTAACACTCTACCCATTTCATATTTCAACCATAGGTTGAAAATAAACCTAATTAGGGAAGGAACCCTACCTCTTGAAGTGTAATACAAGTGGTAGAAAGCCTCCAAGAATCCCAACCAAGCTTTAATTCATGATTTTTGAAAATCCTGTCTTTGAAAGTTTGGTAGAATCCACAATTTTTGGTATATAGACATAGCTCTCATCGAGTAGATGAACTTTGGTTGTTGGTCCGAGTCGATTCTATCAAGGGTTGGCCCTAGATCGTAGAGAGAAGCTTGAAACCCACTTGATTTCCCTTTCTTCTTCTTCTTTCTCTCTCTATCCAGAAATTTGAAGGAAAACTGGGGACAAAATCTGATTTTCTCCCCCATTTATACTCCTTGGATACTTAGTCCACGTTGCACCACATGTCCACCTTTTCTGGGTTTGATTTCGTCCCGAATTAATTAAATCTAGTCATGTTTCAAGTTTATTATATTTTTATTTGAACTAACTTTAAATTATTTTTCACTTTTCACAAATAAATTCCCGATCGCACTTATTTTGGTCACATGACACCCAATCGCCTTGTAAAATGTAAAAAATCTGACTATTTTATAATTCAACAAAAATTAACTGGGTAACTAGATTTTGTAAGATGAATCCAATGGAGAGGTCCGTTTCATCATTCGAGTTGTAGAAAAATTCGGGTCTTCAACCCATACTATAGAGGCTAATTTACCGTTTTGCCCTTTTTCATAAAAAATTCAAATTTTCCTGGAATTTACACTCTTGGTCCATGGGTTTCAAAGTTTGAATAGCTATCACCTATTGAAAGTTCAAACCTAGTGCCTCTAAGCCTATTTCTTGAAGTGTCACTACTCCTAAACTTGAGTTAAAACCCTTTTCGTCAGACCTTAAATATTGTTAGATCATAGGTTTGTAATTGGATAATTATTTGGAGTCCAGTTTAAATTTCAACCTATTCCATTTGTCATGATATTGAAGATTCATAAAGTGTCATTGGAGGGAGGAGATCAAGCATCAAAACTACATCATTTGCACTTTGAATGCACCTTCAAGCTTAGGACAAATGTAATGACCTAGACACCTAAGATGATCCCTTTGTTTAATAGACTTAGGAGGATTAGAGTTAAAATTGAATCGAGATTAATTATTATATGCCTCCTAGGTGATTTGCAAAAAAAAAAAATTCTAAACCGTTTTGCATTTTGAAAATACAGTTTGAGCCCTTATCGGAACCCTTTTACGCAATGCCCTTTATTGCTTAAGAGGACATGTTTTTGCTTGATTTTAGGCTTAAAAAACCAGTAATGGTCACCTTATGCTTGCTGGCCTTTGCTAGAACGGTCTCTTTATGACTTAGGGAAGAAATGAAAAAAATATCAAATGAAAGAGGAGTAGGGAATGCCCTTGAGATTACTCAAAGTTGTCTCAGAGGTTGCTCAAGTGGTCTGCTTTTTCTAGGTCGATTTGAACAATTTTTTCATTGCTAAGACAACCGCCCTATGACCACCCTCCCACTGAACGAGTAGTTGTTCGTGAATTTGAGTTTTCTCGTTGATGATGATTGCCTTATTTGAGGTTTCACCACAACCTTAATCCCTAAATCCAGATTACCATCTAGAGATTCTACCCAGCCTAACAATTTAGTGTTGAAGATCTTCATTGGTTGAAGACCAAACCCATTGGTTTGTGCATTTTGAGAATCATTGGTGCGCCTAAGATTGCTTGAGGCCAACAGGATCCTGTCGAAGGTGAATCCAAGTGCAGCTATCCAAGATGTCAAAGAGGCCTTTGGCGGAGAGGCTTATAGAAGGAAAGAGTATCTAACGATGGAATTGGTTGTGGTATAAGACTCAAATACTTGTCAGTTGATTTTGTGAGTAATAGATTAGGTTTTGGTGAACCAAGAGGGTTCCCCACGGTTTTTCCCGAGGAGGGTTTCCACATCGATATATTGATAATTGCATAAAGAGATTATGCTTTGGAATTAACCGTGCTGATCATGGCTCATAGTTTGAACTATTGAATGGGTTAATCAGTGTTTACACTTGTGGTTTTGTAGCTCAATGATTGTTTTTTAAGGTATTTAAGTTAGGTCTTTGCTTCACTTCGACTAGTAGGAGTGAACTGCTACTAGTAGAAGCAATTTTAGCCTCCTATTGTACCTGTAGAAGACCTACTGGTAGAACAAACTTTTTCTTCAATTATGCTTGTACTATTCTTGGCTTGACTCCTGGATCTCCTAAATCATCCCCCAAGTCCTTCANCGGAACCCTTTTACGCAATGCCCTTTATTGCTTAAGAGGACATGTTTTTGCTTGATTTTAGGCTTAAAAAACCAGTAATGGTCACCTTATGCTTGCTGGCCTTTGCTAGAACGGTCTCTTTATGACTTAGGGAAGAAATGAAAAAAATATCAAATGAAAGAGGAGTAGGGAATGCCCTTGAGATTACTCAAAGTTGTCTCAGAGGTTGCTCAAGTGGTCTGCTTTTTCTAGGTCGATTTGAACAATTTTTTCATTGCTAAGACAACCGCCCTATGACCACCCTCCCACTGAACGAGTAGTTGTTCGTGAATTTGAGTTTTCTCGTTGATGATGATTGCCTTATTTGAGGTTTCACCACAACCTTAATCCCTAAATCCAGATTACCATCTAGAGATTCTACCCAGCCTAACAATTTAGTGTTGAAGATCTTCATTGGTTGAAGACCAAACCCATTGGTTTGTGCATTTTGAGAATCATTGGTGCGCCTAAGATTGCTTGAGGCCAACAGGATCCTGTCGAAGGTGAATCCAAGTGCAGCTATCCAAGATGTCAAAGAGGCCTTTGGCGGAGAGGCTTATAGAAGGAAAGAGTATCTAACGATGGAATTGGTTGTGGTATAAGACTCAAATACTTGTCAGTTGATTTTGTGAGTAATAGATTAGGTTTTGGTGAACCAAGAGGGTTCCCCACGGTTTTTCCCGAGGAGGGTTTCCACATCGATATATTGATAATTGCATAAAGAGATTATGCTTTGGAATTAACCGTGCTGATCATGGCTCATAGTTTGAACTATTGAATGGGTTAATCAGTGTTTACACTTGTGGTTTTGTAGCTCAATGATTGTTTTTTAAGGTATTTAAGTTAGGTCTTTGCTTCACTTCGACTAGTAGGAGTGAACTGCTACTAGTAGAAGCAATTTTAGCCTCCTATTGTACCTGTAGAAGACCTACTGGTAGAACAAACTTTTTCTTCAATTATGCTTGTACTATTCTTGGCTTGACTCCTGGATCTCCTAAATCATCCCCCAAGTCCTTCATAGCATTGAAGCGTACACACAAAATTTTGCTTTTACACTAGTTCAGTTGCAAACACCAATTTCTTCATAAAATACAAAAATGAAACTAAAATAAAGGAATTAAGTAACTATCATAATTAAGATGAATACTATGAGGCCTAAAATATGAAATATTATGCTCTCATTACTTGTCAATTGAAAAGAGATAGGAAAACATTTTTGTTATTGCTTAAAAGGAAATTAATTTAAGTTAGGGTTCAGATTGGTTTCCACTATTGTTGAAAGGAGAATTGTTTGTTCTTATACCTTTCCTGGAGTAGTAGTTTATTTATTTATTCTGCCATTAATGGTGGCAAAAATCTCTTTTACCTCGTGGTATTTTAAGAAAGTTAATTGATTTTTTCTTTGAATGAGGAGGTATATTTCAGCTTAATAGTATATCCAAGAAAGTGTTCAGCATATCAATAGTGGTTGTCAATGCACATGATATATAACCTTTTCATAGTATGAAATGCAATCAAACTTGTTCTTCAAAAAAATTCTCTTTGATTTGTATGTATTTTGGTCCAATTCATTGTTGTCCTTCATTATCTCTTGCAAATACTTTGTACTAAAAACACAATTCACAAAGATTTTCCAATTTTCATTTCTTTATAAATCACCCTTCAAAGCAATTTGACCTTTCTTTCCCTGAGGAGACGAACTTGGAATACGCATTCCAAGTAAAACACGACATTGTAAATCTCTCTATGCTTGGGGAGCAGTTTTGCACGCAATCACGTTTTTGTTCACACACATGATTTTCTCCATTTCTTGCATTTGAACTCGAGGGAGAGTGATACTGACCAACTCATATAAGCCATATATACACAATCTAGGCTTATGTTTAGAGATTAGGGAAAACCATTCAAGCACATTTCCAATCCTATCACCTGCAATCAAGCAGTTCTCCATTAATTATCAATTTGCATCCATTTCCCCCAAAATTCACTACAAATCTAGTTAAATTAGATGCAATGAAGACACTTAATATACAATATTACACGCTCATCATATAACACCGAGTGGGGTGGTCCAATGGGGAACTAGTTGAACTTCTCACCCTAAGGTTAGAGGTTCGAATCTTGGAGTCCATATTAGGGCTCGGTGGTTGACTGCTATGTTAGTCTACCTAGGTTCATTGTATGTAGGACAATTTATAACGTTTAAAGAACTATATAGGTGCAATGAAAAAAATTCATTATGGGGGGGGGGGAGGTTATGAAGTATGGATACTTTGTATGGGTTGACGTACCTGTATTGAATACTTGAGGACATATATCGGATATATGTTACACGTATCCCAAAAAATAAAATATTTTATTTAGTTTTTGATACTCATCGGATACTTATTGCACGTATCTAATAATTTAAAAATTCTTTGCTTCTTTTTGGATAAATAAAGATAGAAGTATTCAAGACAAATATTTTCGTATATGAAAATGGATATGTATAGCAATATGTATAAACTTGAAATTCTAATCTTTATTGCCTTGTTTTAAAATTAAATACAATGATACACATATTGTAAAATTCATATGACTTTGCAGATAGATCGGGGTTTTACATATTATATACTACCACATAACCAAAAGACAGTGGTTAATTATAACTTATCTCTTGTATGCTATGACGAGATTATCTATTCTAATTTTAGAGCAAACTTTCTTAGTTTTTTGAATTGCTATTAAAGAATTAAGTAGAAATTAAAAACTAGTCATTAGTTCATAGTAAAAATATTTTTTATATTTATTGTAGAAGTATTCAGGCCATATTTGTGTCATATTTTTTAGGTTTCCTTGTATCGCAGTGTTCATATCGTATCATACCCATATTTCGTATTCATATATGCTTCCTAGGTGGGGGGCCAGGGGGTAGGGACGTGCCTCCTCAACATATATGTAGCTCTTCCCCTTGTTAGTGTACCATTTGGTTGTAAATGTAAGCTACCCTTCTTAGAGGATATATTTGTAGTATTAATTTACATGATATTTGTTAAGAGAGCTTATATATTACACCTCGAATAATTAGGACCACAAAGGTTGACTTATATACTTGGGGTGCTACCCAATTTATTGTCAATTGATTTTGTGTTGGATGCTCTAACATGGTATCATAGCTAAGCCTTGGATGGTCAATTGGATAAATCTCATACGTATTGGAATCGTGATATGTATGCTCATTTGTTTGTTTGTTAACCACACGTACAGGCCTGAGTCATACTTCAGGGAGGGTGTTAAAAGAGCTTGTATCCCTCATAGAATAATTAAGACCACCACAGTTGTTTTATACCAATTGCAAATTATTTTTGGGTTGGATGCTGTATGCTCTAATAATATTGACGGGCCAAATATTAACCTTTAAGTCCGGTGGCTTTGGCAATCATCTTCAGAAAATTCCCTAGTTCAAGTTCGTATATTTTTCGCCAAAAGTTGAGGTATTTTTGTAACCAGTTCGATTAAGTATATTTCTCCAACTCCATGAAGAACTAGCCTATTCAAGATGGGATTGTTTTGTTAGATAGCAAAAACAACTAGGGTCGGCGTAATGGCAGCCATAGAGGCAACCTCTTATGGCCCCCAATTTAAAAGGGCCCCAAAATAATTCTACAGTAAGACAAGTGAAAACAAAAAGTGCCCGATAAAATAGATATCTCCAACAAATTAATGAGGCCCAAAACAAAAGATAAGAAACCTCACACCCAAATTAAAGTTGCCACCCTTTCTCTCGATTTCAGTGGACATACATAATTAAAAGGCATATTGACACTCAAACAAATAGCATTAACAAATAAGTATAATTATTTTATTCTTATTAAACTAAGTAAGATGCTAAATCTTTATCTTAGTTTAGTTAATTATTTTTTGAAAAATTTAATTTCTAATTATTTTTTAATCTTAATATGTTTATTAGAAGATATGAATCTGAATATGAATGGCATAAAAAATTTATTATAATCTCTAAAAAGGAAGAGGCATAGATATATTTTTCATCAATAACAACAACATAATCAGAAATAACAAAACATTCATGTGAAAAATTAATAACGTGCATCAAGTACCTTTTGAAAAAAAAAGTGAAAGAAATAATGATGAAAATATTAAAATATTGTGGATTCTATCCAAATAAATATTTATAATTTGAGATAAAAAAAGAGAGAAAAATGTTTTTTAAATAAAATTACTAAGGTATTGAAGGGGCATCAAAAATTATGACACGTTTTAGGAGCATTTAATGTGCCCACATGAGGCTAACATGATGAAGCACGTAAGGAAACAGTAAATTGATAATATAGGCAAAGTGGGGCCAAACTATCAAGGACTCGGTAAGGAGAGCGAGAGCTAGGTCTTAGCAAAACTGAGCTCTACATGTAAACAATATCATTTTAAGTGAATGCCTATAATTGAGGTACTAGAGTAACTGATTAGGATAATCAACGGCTCGGTAAGAGCTAATCAAGTGGGAGAGCGTTTGAAGAAATTTCGGCAAATCCCTAACGAATATACAAAATTGATGGGAGGTGTGCCACCTTGCATCATCAATCATGGAAACCCCTAACGAAAGGATATACTCTAAAGAGGATCAAGCAGGTACAGTAAAGCTACATTGAATTTTCCCTGCATTTCAATCTTTTGTGTTCAATTACTGACTTAAGCATCAGAGTGCCTTTTACCGAAGCACATCGATCTTGGATAGTTTGTTCATTTTGTAGGATGGAAGAGGAGGGATACAAGTGCTAAACCAAACATCTCTTGAGAGAAGTAAATTCACTTTTTGCCTCTTATAGTTTTTGGCGCCATCATGGGAAACATCAACTTGAACAAAAGGCTAATATCAAGACTAAAGAGCACTGTCGGATCACCTGTAAGTGATGACGCTCAACAAGACTTGGATCCCAGTTGTCGAGTATCGTTTCCCTTTGATAGCGACATCAAAATGGATATGGTAAGAGCCCAGGCAAGCCATATGATGACAACAAGCTTTCGTCAGCAAGTTTCAAACCTTACGAGGACGAGGATCAACGTGGCTCAATTCAGGGTGAATCCCTCCATACCGAGGGGGAGAGCCCTGCCATTGCAAAGTTAGTTCAATCCTTACAGCATTGACTTGATGCACACGACAAAATGTTCAAAAAGTTTTACGCTAGAGAAAAGGATTTGAGATGAGAAAATGAGAACCTGTGGACAAAATCGAGAAAAACTAGTGAAAAGTATGATTGCAAGGAAGTTAGACGTAGCTAAGAAGACCGACAATCAAGGACCAAAAAGTATATGTAAAGCAAAAGGGAGGCTACTTTAGAAGATGAATATAGGCAAAAACGACATGAAACCAGAGATGAGGACGCATGGAAGCAATTTATAACTATGGAGCTTGACATCTGACTAAGAAGGCTCGAGCAAAGATCGGCTAGGGACCTAGCCAAAAGAGCCACAAGAGAATATGGGGAAGGCATAAAGGCCTTACCTTTTACCAGATGGATCAAGCGAAGCAGAATCTTGAGCAAATTCACAGTCTCGAATTTCAGGTTATACGATGGCAAGACAGATCCAATCTCATATATTCATCATTACAGACAACTTATGATGATCCACAAAAAAAAAAACAAGCCACTACTTTGCACCATTTTCCCAGTAGCCTTAGGGAGTCTACCATGAAATGGTTTGACAGCCTACCCAAAAACTCAATAGATGGTTGGGGCAGCTTGCCGAACAATCCACTGCTCAATTCATCACTAGCAATCACCAGCCGAAGGATGTTGGAGCATTACTAATGTTGAAGACGAAAAATAGTGAGACCCTAAGAGAATACGCTCATCGTTATTGGGAAAATGATGGATGAGATAGAAGCTTGTAACCCGAAGATTGTTGTGCTATCACTCAAAATTGGATTATCGAAAGATAACCCGTCGTACCAATCCCTTACAAGGAGGCCAGCCTTGGATATGGAAGTGCTGATGGCCCAAATCGGGAAGTATGCTAAAGTGGACGTTGATCTTGGGAGGGACATAGATAGAGAGCAGTTTGGCAGAAAACTGTATGGTAGAGAAAAACAAGCTGAACAGAGCAGAGACAAGAGAAAGAAAAAGGAAAAGGAAGGATTCCCCTCCAAATCTCCATTCATTGGAATAAACACTGTATTTAAGGAACCCATTTATATGATACTAACTTAGATTAAGGGGAAGCCATGCTTCAAATGGCTCAATAAATTCGGGTGATCCATCAAAAAAAATTTCAATTTTAGATGTTCATACCACTAGGAAGTGGGACACATGACCGAAAATTACCAATCATTAAAGTAGCACCTAGAAGAGTTGGTTTAGGCTAGGCACGTCTCCTAGTTTGTGAAAAGTGGTGAAAACAAGGGTGCCAAAGGAGAAGCCAAACTCCAAGGGGACTGAACTACAGTGGCCAGTGTCATAGGCATGATCGGTGAAAAATCCCTAAATGGCAACCAATAATTCAATAAGGGCCTATATGTAGAGGGCGGCCAAAGAAAGAGAGGTCTATCAATTGAGGCTGAAACCTGAAATCAAAAATAAGAAGTGGAAATTAGAATAGTCGACAGGAATCATCAGCTTTTCTGAGTAAGATCTGATCAAAATTCACCAGCCGTATAATGATGCCCTCGTGGTCACGCTTCGGATTGCAAATTTTGATGTGAGGTGAGTACTAATTGATCAAGGGAGTTCTTCTAAAAACATGTACATGGATCTCTTTCAGAAGCTTGGCCTCAAACAGGAAGATCTCAAGCCAGCTAACACTCCGTTGGTCGGATTCAGCGATAAGATAGTTCTTCCAAATGGTAAGTTCACTCTTCCAATTCAGGTATGACTAGTTGGAGTTATGACAGAGTTCCCTCTAGTGGACACTGTGCCAGTGTACGAAGCCATCATGGGGCGCACTTGGTTGCATGGGATGAAAGCGATCCCAACAACATATCACCAGGTGTTTAGGTTCCCCTCGGCCAAGGGGATGGTGAACATTTCGGGGGACTAGGTAAGTTCACAAACTTGCTTATTAGCATCGATAAAAAGAAAGGAAAGCAGCGAGTCATGAGCTGAAGGCTCCATGGAAAGGGCAATGAAATAGCAACCAATGTCCAATGGAATGGTTGTCGAGGACCATGTCACCGACCTAATGGACGGATCTGTCAAAGACTTGTCTAAAGTACCTTTAGATGGGAATAAAAAAAGATACTTTATCCTGGGTGTCATTAGAGTCTGAGGAATGCAGGGGACTCGTGTTGCTCCAAAAAGATTATGTTGATGTGTTCGCATGGACCACGAATGAGATGTCGGGGTCGCATGTCACCAATTGAATTTTGACTTAAATTCCAAGCCAATAAAGTAGAAACAAAGAAGATTGACACCACGACATCAAGAGGTAGTAATGGAGAAGGTGGCAAGATTGCTGGAGTCATAGATAATTAGAGAGGTTCAATACTCAACCTGGCTCTCCGATACGGTAGTTGCCAGGAAGAAAACTGGACAGTGGAGGGTACATGAAGGCATGGCTAAAAGACTGCTTCCCCCTACTGAAGATAGACCAGCTAGTTGGTGCAACCGTCAGGCACGAGCGGATGAGTTTTTTAGACACGTATAGAGGTTATCACCAAATTCCACTTGCCGAGCAAGATTAAGAAAAGACTTTATTCATGACATTGAGGGGCCATACTGTTATAAGGTAATGCCTTTTGGACTAAAAAATGCAGGTGCAACCTATTATAAAGGGGTGATGAAAATGTTTTGACACATAATAGGTGACACTATGGAAGTCTATATTGATGATATGGTGGTGCAGATTCGAAAGTCAGGTAATAATCTCTCCGATTTAAGAAATAATTTTGATATCCTTCAAAAATACCAAATGAAGCTCAATGCATCAAAATGTGAATTCGGGGTTGGCTCTGAAAAGTTCCTCGACTTTTTGGTAACGCACAGAGGAATGGAGGTAAATCCATATTAGGTAAAGGCATTCAAATAATTACAATCACCGAAAACTGCCAAGGAAATCCCGAGGCTAACTAGAATGGCAACCACATTGTGCAGATTCATATCTCGAGCCTCAAATAAGTGCAAGCCATTTCTTCCAATCCATAAAGGGAAAAGGAGGCACAGCTTGGAATCAAGAATATGAAGAGGCCTTTATTAAATTAAAGACCTACCTAGCATCCCTGCACATGCTAACAATACCTTTGCCCTACGAATGTCTGCTCCCTTACTTAGCTGTGTAAGAGCATGCGGTTAGTGGAGCTCTGAGGAGGAGTAATCATTCGAGTCTTTGCCTCACATATTATGTTAGCAAGATGCTCTTGGATGTTGAGAAACAATATATATACCACTAGAGAAGTTGGCATTAGCCCTGGTAAGCTCAGCTAGGAAGTTGCATCATTACTTTCAAGCGCACCAGATCGTTGTGCTAGCAGATCAGCCATTAAAAGCCCTTTTTTCAAAGGCCAATCGAGGCGCATTTCAAAATGGGCAATTGAGCACAGCGAGCATTATATCAAGTTTGAGAACTATGATCAAAGGACAAGTTATTGCTGCCCAAACACTTCAATGTAAGTCGAAGCCCAAGTGCAAAATCAAAAGTCCATGTCAGTCAATTCCATACGAGTGGTTGAACCCGGTTTATGGAGTGGTCATCTAACCAGAAAGGGGCAGGCACATGAATCATATTGAAAAGCCCAGAGAAAGGCATATTGGAAAAAGCTGTAAGACTTAGCATCGAGGCCTCGAGCAATGAATCAGAATACAAGGCCTTATTGGCATAAGTTAGGCTTGCAATCGACTTGGGGATAATAAGGCCTCAAATATTTTCTTACTCACAGTTGGTGAATCAAATATTAGGGGATTATATGGAAAAGGACGAGAGAATGGTGGCTTACATGCTATGGCAGAGAAGGAGCCAAGTGGCATCCCAAAGTACTCCATTCAAGAGGTACGCCGAGCCTAGAACGGCCACACAGATGCACTGGCCTCTTGAGCCTCGACCATTGATGGGAGGAATAGGAGAACTGTCACAGTTGAGTTCAAAGCTGCGTCAAGTATTACAACGTCATTGTCATAAGAGGCCCTTTTCAGTGATTTACAACCGAGTTAGATGGATACAATTATTGCTTATTTGAAAGGTGTGGACTTACCTAAAGATAGGAAACAGGCTCATAAGTTGCAACTAAAGGTGGCTAGGTTCTGGCTATCCCCGATAGGAGAACTTTATTGACACTCATTTGGTGGACCATACTTGAGATGCGTTCATTTGGGGTTGGTCTAAGATTTTTTATTCGAAATTCATGAAGGCAGTCGTGGTGCACATACCGATGGAAGGTCACTAGCCCATCGAGCTCTTTTCTTAGGGTTTTGGTGGCCATATATGTAGAAAGACGCTCAGCAATTCGTTAGGTGTTGCAAAAAATGCCAGGTATTTTCTCCAATACCTAGAAAGTTTGCCTAGAATTTGATTCCACTTTCTAGTCTGTGGTTGTTCACACAATAGGGATTGGATATAAGAGAACCAGTGCTACTGGCCCCTAAAAACAAGCGATTCCTTCTCATGGCTACTGATTACTTCACAAAATGGGTGGAGGTCGTGCCTCTACCAAAAATATATGGGACATTGAAATGAGGAGGTTCTTATGAAAAAACATTATCACAAGGTTTGGGTGGGCCCTTGTGTCAGCAATATGGAATTCAGAATCATTACTCCACTCCAGCTTACCCTTGGAGCAATGGTCAGGTTGAAATCTCAAACAAAACCATCCTAGACGGGATCAAGAAAAGGTTGAAAAGCGTGAAAGGTAGAGGTGGTGGAGTTACGAAGCGTTCTGTTGATATATTGAACCACACCATGACACGCAACTGGCAAAATCTCATTCACCCTCGCCTATGGAATGGAGGTCGTAATACCATTGGAGGTCGAGTTACTGACCCTCTGAACCAACCTAGTTGCCAGTGGGGGGCAATAACATTGCAGTTGCTCGGGAGTTAGACTTGCTTGAAGAAAGGAGAGAGTCGGTGGCAATACAAAATGCAACCTATCAACAACAAATGTCTTGAGCTTATAACATGAAGGTTAGTGCTGGCACTTTTGTCATTGGCGAACTGGTTCTTAGATGAGTTCTAGGATCGACCATAAATCGAACACATGGAAAGCTATGTGCTAATTGGGAAGTACCATAAAAGGTGGTCAGAGTAGGAGGAAACAAATCTTATGAGCTTGAAACTTTGGACCACAAAGTAGTGCCACGACTGTGTAATTCATCTAACCTGTGAAAGTGTTATTTCTAAAGTTCCTTCACAAATACCAACTTTGAAGTGCCTTCGGAAAGTAGGGGTGCCCCCTATAGGTTGTTTCTCTAAAAAACAAGTACCTTGTTGAGAAGTATTTTCTTGTGTACTTAGAAAAAATTATGAATTTTTGAATAAAGATTTTCTTAACTTCTAAACATATGGTGCAAATGTTTTAATTCTGATTTTCAATGTTGGTATAATTTTTAGTGGCTTTGTTTTTAATGGTAGAAACATCAACTGATGTTATCTTGTGAGTGCTAGATTTTGCAATGGTTCTTAATGTGATGTAAGTAAGAATGATACTTTCTTTTCATTTTTACCTTTTTTATTATTAGGATTGTGCTTAATAATAAGAAAACATAAGCATAATCAAATTTGACTGAAACTTTTAGAATCTATTTGTGGGTGAATTTTTTTATATGTCGAATATGTGTGTGTGTGTGTGTGTGTGTGTATTCAAATGCATGTTGTTGGGAAATTGTTTATGTGTGGTTGGTTGGGAAATTCTTAGCATAATTAAGAAATTGTTGTAGATGAAAATGGGTAACAAACAAACTCATGACGATGAATTTACGTAATCCAATTATATTGTTTTAGTTGTTCTTTGATGAATTAGTTGATGTGTTGGAATAAGGAATTTTTTGATTTGTACGCTGTCGTATGAGATGTTATAAAGCTAATATGTAGGATATAACTTAAATTACTTACCAAATTTTTTTTTTTTGTTTTTACTCTCATAATTTGATAAATACAAATGATATGTTTTCTATTTCTGTTTTTGTTTCGGTGTTTACCACCCTTTAGTTTTCTATCTTTGTGTAGGCATTTAATTTATATGGATTTTACCCAATGAAAATTTTATCTACTGCCAAGGCAAGAATGCAAAAATCCTAATAGAAGCAAGAGCTTAAATCAGGCATAGCCACCTTATCAAATCTAGACCCACAATTAGGCATGATGATGTAAACCTAGTACTGATCTGAGTCTGATTAGATCAGCGGGTTGGTACGTATGTAGAAATAGATTCTAAAAGACCCAAGGGGGACCGTGTCTTAGTTTCTAAGCAATAATGAAACAAGCTCTTTGAAGAAAGATAGAGTAAGGGCCATAACTCCTTTGAGGTCCATACTGTGGGACTGAGCTCTTTAAAAAAAAGTCGTGTAAGGGCCATATCTTCTTCGAGCAAATTTACTCTAAGTATCGTGAGGTCCCTACTGTGGGACCGAGTTCTTTAAAGAAAGGCTGAGAAAATGCCATAACTTTTTAGAGCAAAATTTATTCTAAGTATTGTGGGGTCCCTACTTTGGGATCGAGCTCTTTCAAAAAAAAGGCCGTGTAAAGGGCATAACTTCTTAAAGCGAAATTTATTCTAAATATCATAAAGTCCGTCTTGAGGGATGGAGCTCTTTGAAGAAACGCTGAGTAAGAGCCATGGCTTCTTAGATGAAAATTTATTCTAAGTATCGGGAGGTCCCTACTTTGGGACCGAGTTCTTTGAAGAAAGGCTGAGCAAGGGCCATTACTTCTTAATAGCAAAACTTAATTATACCGTAAGATCCCTACTTTGGGCCCGAACTCTTTGAAGAAAGGCCGAGTAAGGGTCGGAACTTCTTAAGAACAAGCTTTTTGAATATAGGTCCTTACCTAATAGCCAAACTATAGCAAAACTGACTAAACATTACTGAGAAAAAAAATACAAAGAAATTAGATAAAAAAGGGTCTTCATTATATATTCAAAAAAAAAAATAACATCAACTTTAGAAAGTTTTGCAGAACAGTTGTTGTCAAGTTGGCTAAGGCTCGGATGAACTTGCAGAAGGATAACGAGTATAGAGCTCTGAAGATTGGGGTACATCTACAGCGGATAGTGCAGCATGAAAACCTCTAATGTCGGCGCCCCCATTGAAGTTGGAGACGAAGGATGTGCTCANAATTTTATCTACTGCCAAGGCAAGAATGCAAAAATCCTAATAGAAGCAAGAGCTTAAATCAGGCATAGCCACCTTATCAAATCTAGACCCACAATTAGGCATGATGATGTAAACCTAGTACTGATCTGAGTCTGATTAGATCAGCGGGTTGGTACGTATGTAGAAATAGATTCTAAAAGACCCAAGGGGGACCGTGTCTTAGTTTCTAAGCAATAATGAAACAAGCTCTTTGAAGAAAGATAGAGTAAGGGCCATAACTCCTTTGAGGTCCATACTGTGGGACTGAGCTCTTTAAAAAAAAGTCGTGTAAGGGCCATATCTTCTTCGAGCAAATTTACTCTAAGTATCGTGAGGTCCCTACTGTGGGACCGAGTTCTTTAAAGAAAGGCTGAGAAAATGCCATAACTTTTTAGAGCAAAATTTATTCTAAGTATTGTGGGGTCCCTACTTTGGGATCGAGCTCTTTCAAAAAAAAGGCCGTGTAAAGGGCATAACTTCTTAAAGCGAAATTTATTCTAAATATCATAAAGTCCGTCTTGAGGGATGGAGCTCTTTGAAGAAACGCTGAGTAAGAGCCATGGCTTCTTAGATGAAAATTTATTCTAAGTATCGGGAGGTCCCTACTTTGGGACCGAGTTCTTTGAAGAAAGGCTGAGCAAGGGCCATTACTTCTTAATAGCAAAACTTAATTATACCGTAAGATCCCTACTTTGGGCCCGAACTCTTTGAAGAAAGGCCGAGTAAGGGTCGGAACTTCTTAAGAACAAGCTTTTTGAATATAGGTCCTTACCTAATAGCCAAACTATAGCAAAACTGACTAAACATTACTGAGAAAAAAAATACAAAGAAATTAGATAAAAAAGGGTCTTCATTATATATTCAAAAAAAAAAATAACATCAACTTTAGAAAGTTTTGCAGAACAGTTGTTGTCAAGTTGGCTAAGGCTCGGATGAACTTGCAGAAGGATAACGAGTATAGAGCTCTGAAGATTGGGGTACATCTACAGCGGATAGTGCAGCATGAAAACCTCTAATGTCGGCGCCCCCATTGAAGTTGGAGACGAAGGATGTGCTCAACTCCGCGAATGAGTGAATTGAAGAGGGCTTGATTTTTGAGGGTGGAAGGGAAGGCTCTACACATAATCTCCTCAAGCACGTTGTGGAGTTGCATGAGGGATTTGTAGATGTCCAGGTGGTCCAGGGGGTCTTTGGTGCCGTCGAAGATCTCGATGGCAGGCATCTTGAACTTCGAGGGCAAGGGATAATTAATTATATCAGCAACAAAAGGCGTATTAGTACGTCTTACTAGGTATTCTATTGTCTCGGGCGCTTGTGCCCTGATGGTGTTGAGGGCATCACCAAGTTGATTTTGCACTTCTCTGATCTTCTCATCCCATTGATTAGGGACATCCTCAGTTAGGTGATGATACTGGCTTTCATGGTCACCATATTGGCTTTCTCTATTTTTTTTCTCATGCACAGGTACATGTAGAGGGGGAACACCTGAGCTCCTTGCACGCTGAGGTGGGAGTAATGGGCGAGGGGCGCCCTAATGTGGTCTTGGGGCATTCTGGCAAAGGGCCCTATGGTGAGGGGCTGCCTGGCACCTATAAAGGATCTGCTCGTTTCCTGTTGGAGGGAGTGGGCTTCTCTTACAGGGTGAGGGGTGGTGCCTCCCTGGGCGAGCATCAACTGAATGATCTGTTGGTTTTGCTTAACTAGCAGTTGCATAGTCTATAACAGTTGTTGTTGCCAGGCGATGGGACTCGCAGTTGCAGATGGTTCAGAGGGTGCGAGTGGAGGCGAAGTCTCCTCCTAATGGGCCAGGTTGTTGTCTCTCGGTTGCTGGCTCATTGATCTGGTAGTGATTGTCATGGATTGAATTAGAGTATGAACTAGTCGGTTCCCACAGACGGTGCCAAACTAATAATGCACAAATTGGCTTTGTGCAAAATCAACGGTCAAGAATGTGTAAAGATGCAGTTAATGAGCAATAAATAGGTAATCAATGGCAAAATAGTAAATAAGAGTAAAACACACAAATTTATAGTGATTATGTCCGGGTGACCTATTTCACTCTCATGAACTGCAGCGGTGGCCTAGAACTTTTTATTGATGAATAGAATCTTCCGGAGAGTATGCTCTAAGAGTATAACAATTGTAAGGAGAGAGAAGTAATGTGTGTAGGGAAGTGTAGTGTGTGTAGGGGACCTTGTAGAGGTCTCAAGGTCATGAAGGCATGCCCTCTATGTGTAGAGGACTTACATTATATAGGTTCATCAAGGCGATGAGGTGGTGACGTGCGAAAGGGGGTTTCTTTCATTTTGGTACATACAATCTTGGTAGGATTGGATCTTTGTATCTTGATATTGCCTCGCTCGTGTCCCTATTCCGTCGAAGGATGATTCTAAGCTGGGCTGATCCTGATCTTGAGTTGGGACTTGGAGTGGGATGGACTTGGACTTGCATTGGAGTGAAGAAGGGAGGAGAGGAACATGAGGACAGGCCATGGGCGGCACCCCCCCTGGGGGTACCCTTGGGTGACGCCCACTTGGGCCCCTTGGGTGGCACCCCCCTTTGGGGATTCTTGACGCTGGCCTCTTGATGTCCTTTTGGATTTTCTCCTGTTGGGTTGACCCAGCTTTGATAGGGTTCATCTTTGGGCCTTGTTGGTTTAATTAATTTGGGCTTGGCCTTGTCAAATTCGGGCTCATTAGAGTCCATATAGTGTGTCGGCATATGAGGAGCCGTTGGTGAAAGTCCATTAATACTGTGTCGGTTGGGTGTCTATTGGTGTGAGTCCATAAATACCCACCCCAAGAAAGACCCGTGAATTTTAATGGTCATTGGAAGTGCAACATCAATGGTGGGGGCTTAGAATGACTAGATTTTATACGCATTACATTGCATGTGTTTAGGGAGCCAGTAAAGTCTCGGGTTGAGTTACATGTGTGAGTCTCACCTCATATCATGGCGTGGCATAGAGAATTATATTATTCAATTGTATATTCTTGAATGGAGTGACTATTGCTTGTAAATTGCATGTGACCATTCCATATGCATCTAGGTTGGGGAGTAGTCTCTTTAGGAGATACCCTATTAAGCGTAGCTTACCATTTATAGGGACAATATTTCAGGTGTGGGACATGCACTGGTGGACGGTTCTCATTTGACCCTTCATGGTTGAAGAAAAACCAAGATGTGGCTTTTGAATCATGTTTTGTAAAAACTAATATGTAATCTAGTTTTCAGGACATGTAATATGTAAAGAATTGTAAAGTGAACTCATACGAACTGTATTTTGCTTAAAGTTGATGTTATATGAGTTTGGGTTGGTGTTGTATAGGGTTGGAAAAGATTAGGATTGGAAAAGGATAGAAACGGGGAAAAACTAGGAAGACCTATTGATAGAACGATGAGCTCTTTTACTAGTAAAACTTTTCCAGTAGGCATTTCTTAATGGTAGAACATTAAGTTTTGCGGTAGAACAATTCTAGTGAGTTTTTCTACCAGTAGAACGTTGACATTCCTACTGGTAGAATTTTTTTAGTTGTCTTTTTTTACCGGTAGAAATTTTCATGTAGCTTTTTTCTACCGGTAAAACTTGTACATCTTCTACGTGTAGGTTTTGTTCAAATCTCAAATTTTGAAATATTTTGCTATGTTTTTGAGCCTTGAGTCCTCTTACTTCAAGGGGTAAATTGTGTTATATTAAGAGTAATTGATGTATATTGGACCTTGGATGGGTCATGTGGTCAAATGGTATACAATTTATGCATTTGGGAGTGCCCCAAACAAGAGAGACTCTGCCTAAACTTTGTGTACTTGTGATCCCGATAAAGGGGATGTTTTGTCATGGTGTCAAGTTATGTGACATTCACGGGTATTTCTGCGTGTTAATAGGTGATCAACGGGTTGACAAAGGAACCCTGATTTTAGAGGCATCACAGCTTGGTATCAGAGCCTAGGTTCTCGATTTAGCTAGGGCTTGTGGGGCATGGGTTTAGACCACTACATCCACTATGCATTATATGTGTTATCTGTTTTAAATGCTACATGTTGTGTGTTATATGTTATGTTAACAATATGCAAAATTAAATGTATGTGGAGAACAGACACTAGAGTTAGAGAACATAACCTTGGGGGTCAAAAAAAAAATGATCAGAATGGTTCAGAGTATAGTTGTCTACTAGTGGGTGGCGCATGCCCTACTAGTGAGACAAGGAGAGAAATCTCAAAGTTTGAACTTGATTCTTATCTTGGGATACTAAGTTAGAGCTCTATTGCTATTTGACATGTGTGTAGATGGCAAATAAAGGAAAAGGACACGGCCACGACGGTGGACAGACCGACAATCAACCACCTCCGGCCTTTGACCAACAAGCCTTTATGAAGGCTATTGGCACTATATCGGCTACCTTTGCACAAGCTAGTGCCAATGTGGGCCAAAGAGGCTCAAATAACCTCTAAAAGTTCAAGGAACACAAGCCTCCAATTTTTATAGGAGGGGCAGATCCGATGGTGGTTAACCATTGGTTCCAGTAAAGTCAATAAGATCCCAAAAGCTATGGAGATCACCTCTAAGGACACTAAGATAAGACTAGTTGTATTCCAGCTAGAAGGAGAAGTCGATTTGTGGTGGGATTGGGCAAGGGCCACAAAGAACCTAAAGGCAATGACATGGAAAAAGTTCCGAGAATGTTGTTCATAATGTGCATACGATATATGGAACATAAAGATGAAATTGAGATTGAGATTTTAGTTCTATAATGATATGAAATGCAAATGTACAGTTACATAGCAAATGCGCAGGTAGCATCACATTCGTGAGCGTTTGACATGAGTGTAGGTGTGTGTGAGTGGTTGGTCAAACGCCATTCTTGGTGGATAACGCATGGGCTCGGGATAGTTGGATTGAGGTTCGACTGATTCGAATACACACTCTGTTGGAATTGGGTCCATAAAGTTTGTTGGCATATGGGGAGCCGTTGGTGAAAGTCCATTAATACTGTGTCGGTTAGGGTGTATGTTGGTGTGAGTCCATAAATACCTACCCCAAGAAAGACCCAGAAATTTTAATGATCATTGGAAGTGCAGCATCAATGGCGGGGACTTGGAATGACAAGATTTTATACGCATGGCAATGCATGTGTTTAGGGAGCCGGTAAAGGCTCGGGTTGAGTTATATGTGTGAGTCTCACCTCATCTCATGGCGTGGCATAGAGAATTCAATTGTTGAATGAATGCAGTGATTGTTGCTTGTGAATTGCATGTAAACATTTCATATGCATCTAGGTTGGGGAGTAGTCTCTTTAGGAAATACCCTTTGAGCATTGCTCACTCTTTATTGGGACAATATTTCAAGTGTGGGACATGTGTCGGTGGACGGATCTCATTTGGACCTACATGGTTGAAGAAAAGCCAAGATGTGGTTTTTGAATCATGTGTTTGTAAAAACAAAGATGTAATCTAGTTTTTTGGGACATGTAATATGTAAAGGATTGTAAAGTGAACTCATATGAACTATTTTTTACTTAAAATTGATGTTATATGTGTTTGGGTTGGTGTTGTAAACATTTGGAATGCAGTGGGATTGAAAAATGATGGAATCGGGAGAAAACTAGGAAGGCCTACCACCGACAGAATGATGAACTCTTCTACCAGTAGAACTTTTTAGTAGGCATTTCCTACCTATAGAATGTCAAGTTTTGTGGTGGAACAACTCCAGTGAGTTTTCCTACCGGTAGAACGTTGACATTCATTCCAGGAGAACTTTTCCAATAGCCTTTTTCTATCGGTAGAACTTGTACATCTTCTACCGGTAGGTTTTGTTCAAATCTCAAATTTTGAAATGTTTTGCTATGCTTCCGGGCCTTGGATGGTGTTATATTAAGTGTAACTGATGTATATTGGACCTTGGATGGGTGATGTAGTTAAATGGTATATAGGTTATGCGTTTGGAAGTGTCCGGCACAAGGGAGACTCTGCCCAAACTTTGAGTTGTTGTGATCCTCGTAAAGGGGATGTTATATCGTGGTGTCGAGTTATGCGACATTCACAAAAAATTCTGCGGATTGATGGGTGATCAATGGGTTGACAAAGGAACCCCAGTTTTACGGGCATCACAACCAAATCACAGGAAAACCAAGAACTATAATTCCACAGGTATTTTTCCAACATCACAACTCAAGAAAATATGCAAGAGATCATCAAGAAATAAAAGTTTATTGTTCAAACAAAACACTAGAGTTTTTAAATCAAGAACAATGAATTTCAAGGGTAAAATCTATATTTCTTGAAATCTAGAGTTTTGATAACAAGAACAATAGTTTTTATTTATGTCTATCAAATGATAATCTTATTCAAGACTAATACGATGTCAAGAAAATAACGAAATAATGATTTCATAACATATAAATATGATTTAGAATCAAAACATACATATATATTTACCCTAGTCTCAATAAACAAGTTTAGGAAAAAACACATAACTTGATTCCTGAGATCTTGATCGCAACATATTTCGTGGCGATTATCCCACGTTAATCCTTCAAGATTTAGCCCATTCTGATGTGAAACGAGCCAAAATAACGAGATCCAACAACGAAAAAAGGAACCCGAGATCGTTCTATGATCAAAATTGAATGATAGACCTCGACCCATTGTTTACGACAAATAAGAACCTTGGTATATATGACCTCAACCGCTATTGGTTGTAAAACAAGAACCTTGGTATAAGAAAGACGCCACAAACGGTGGTGGTAACCCGTTTGATAAGTCGTTGGTGAAGGCCATAGAAAATCCGTATAAGTTTGTTTAGTTCTTCAAAGAACTGTAGAGAAAATACTCTCAAATTTACTGAATAGTGATATTCCTTTTTCATTGATTTGAACGCCTATGTATAGGGCTGGCTTTTACAAAGAAACTTCCTAAAATAGTTTATCCAAACAAAGAAATATCTCTTACTTGTTGGTAAAGAAATACTCTTACTTTGCTAAAAGAGAAAATATACAATCAGCCCTTTAATTTGTTGATCACACACCTAACTAGATAAGGAAAGTCTTACTTTCCTAAAAGAATAAATAGCATGCTGATCACACGCCTAAATAGACAAGGAAAGTCATACAATCAAACCCAAAAAAGTATTCTAAAACATGCCAATTTAAGCTTAGCCTTAGCCGAATTCTTCTAGAACTTGAATCATGTTGATGAATCTTTGTTGCCCAAGTGGATCATGCTCAATGGGCCTCCATGAATTTGCTTGAGTCCATGACTCTTGAATCAGCCCGTTGAGTGCATCTTTAAACTTCTTTGCTTGTGCTCTTGTAACTGGCCCAATTGGAACTTGAACTAGATCCCTTGAAGTTGTGCTATAATTTGCATCATTCCCCTCCTCTTGAAAAGGATTTTGCCCCAAATCATCACCTACATCAAAAGGACTCAAATCAGTAACATTAAAAGTAGCACTTACATTGTACTCACTAGATAAATCTAGCTTGTAAGCATTGTCATTGATGTGCTCTAGGACTTGGAAAAGACCATCTCCTCTTGGAAGCAATTTGGAACGTTTTTGTGCTGGAAATCTCTCTTTTCTCTTATGCAACCAAAACCAATCTCAAGGTTCAAAAATCAGCTTGTGATGCCCCTTGTTGGCTTGCTTTGCATACTGCTCCGTTCTTCGCTCATTGTTGAGTCTATCTTTCTCATGAATCTGCTTGACAAAGTCAGCTTTCTTTTTGCCATCTAAATTAAACATGCTCAGTCAAAGGTAAAGGAGAAAAATCCAATGGAGTTATAGGATTAAATCCATACACAATTTCAAATGGTGAAAATTTAGTAGCAGAATGAACAGATCAGTTATAAGCAAACTCAACACGTGGTAAACATTCTTCCCATGTTTTGATGTTCTTTTTAATAATTGCCCTCAATATAGTAGACAAGGTCCTATTTACAACTTTAGTTTGGCTAGCAGTTTCTAGATGACAAGTAGTAGAAAATAATAGCTTAGTACCTAGCTTACACCACAAAGTCTTCCAAAAATAGCTTAAGAAACTTAGCAGCTCTATTCGAAACAATTGTTCTAGGCATGCCATGTAACCTCACAATCTCTCTAAAGAACAATTCAACAACATGCAAAGCATCATCTGTTTTGTGTCATGGAATAAAGTGTGCCTTCTTAGAAAATCTATCCACAACCACAAAAAATAAATCTCTCCCATGCTTAGTCCTAGGCAATCCGAACACAAAGTCCATTGAAATATCAATCAATAGCTCACTAAGTGATGTGAAATCCCGCCAAAAGAATGAGATCCGACAAAGAAAAGGAAACCAAGATCGTTCTATGATCAAAATTGAATGATAGACCTCGACCTGCAGTTTACGACAAACAAGAACCTTGATATATATGACCTCAACTTACTGTTTGTTCTGAAACAAGAACTCGGTATAAGGAAGACGACACAAATGGTGTTGGAAACCCGATCGATAAGTCCATGTTGAACGCCACAAAAAATCCCGATAAGTTTGTTTAGTTCTTCAAAGAACCGCAGAGAAAATACTCTCAAATTTGCCGAATAATGATCTACTCTTTTCACTGATTGAACGCCGATTTATAGGCTGGCCATTACAAAGAAACTTCCTAAAATAGCTTATCCTAATTAGGAAATATCTCTTACTTGTTGGTGAAGCAATATCTCGTACTTGTTGGTAAATAAATATCTCTTACTTGCTGGTAAAGAAATAACTCTTACTTTCCTAAACTCGTACTTTCAAAAAAGAGAAAACACAATCAGCGCATTAATATGTTGATCACATGCCTAAATAGACAAGGAAAGTCATACTTTCCTAAAAGAATAAATGGCATGCTGATCACACACCTAAATAAACAAGGAAAGTCTTACAACCAAACCCAAAAGGTACTCTAAAACATGCCAATTTAAGCTTAGCCTTAGCTGCATTCTTCTAGTACTTGAATCATGTTGATGAATCTTTGTTGCCCAAGGGGATCAGGCTCAATGGGCCTCCACGAACTTGCTTGAGTCCATGCCTCTTGAATCAGCCCTTTGAGTAAATCTTTAAATTTCCTTGCTCGTGCTCTTGTAACCGGCCCAATTGGAAGTTGAACTAGATCCCTAGAAGTTGTGGTATGATTTGCATCACAAGTAATTGATAAAGGAGTATACAAGCCATTGGACTGCACTCTGGATTTAGCTTACCTACATGTGACACATCTACCACAAATTCTCTCAATATCTCTTTTCATGTGAGGCCAATAGAAGTGTTCCTCAAAAACAGCTAAAGTCTTTGCAACTCCAAAATGTCTCATTAATCCCCCACCATGAGATTCCTAATAACTCCCTCAAGGAACAATTTGGTGCGCATAACTTATTCTCTCAAAACAAGAATCCATCAAGCCTAAAGAACTTACCACAACCGGTATTCTCACAAGCCCGGTATTCCTCACAAAGTTTGTGGTGATCAGCATAAAACCAAGCAATTTTGCATCAAGTGTGGACAGTAATACATACCTGCGAGAAAGTGCATCGGCGACCACATTCTCCTTACCTTGCTCATACTGAATGATGTATGGAAACATGTCAATGAACTCTACCCACTGCGCAGGCCTTTTGTTTAGCCTGTGCTGGCACTTCAACTGCTTCAAGGACTCATGATCTGTGTGAATCACAAATTCCTTAGCCCATAGGTAATGTTGCCATGTCTATAAAACTTGAACTAATGCAAACAACTCCTTCTCATAAGTTCGATAGTTTAAGGCTGCCCCGCTTAGTTTCTCGCTGAAGTAAGCAATTGGTCATCCCTCCTGCATAAGCTCTGCTCCTATGCCAATACCTGAAGCATCACATTCAATCTCAAACATTTTCGAAAAGTTAGGTAAAGACAATAAGGGGGCGTTGGTCAGCTTCTCTTTGATTAATTGAAAAGCCTTTACTTGTTCTTCTCGCCATCTAAATCCAAAGTTTTTCTTGATAACTTCGGTGCTATGCTACTAAAGTCCTTAACAAACTGTCGGTAAAAACTACCAAGTCTATGAAAACTACGAACATTACCAACACTTGTGGGACCCAGCCAATCTTGGATTACATGTACAACACTTATTAGTTTAGAATAAGTGGGTTTGACGATGCTTAGCCCACACATGTTTTATTTCTTATGAACTACGGTTTTCGTAGTTACTCTAGCGGTGCACTATTCATGCTACAGTAACCACACACTTTTCACTCTTTTTAGGGTCTAATTGTAAGGTTTGTATGCCAAGTACTTTCCACATTCTATTTAGACATGTCATCAGCCAATTAAAGGGCTAAATGTCTTTCTTTTTCTTCAAGAAAGAAAGATATTTCTTAAAATGATTGGGGTTCACATCATTTGGTATCAAACCAAGGTTTCCAATCAGGTCATATCCTATCCTTTTATTTCTTGCATAATTGATTCTAGGGCTTCATTGTATTGGGGTTGTAAAAAAAAAAAAAAAAATTTCATTGTTCAAGGTTTTGAGTTATTGTTAGGGTTTTGTCAATTGTTTACTTTCTAGTTTGTGATCAAATCAGTTGGTGGAAAAAACAATTCGTCAAAAAAAAAAACAGAAGAAAAAATAAAGAGTAGAAAAACAAAAAAAGACGAGAAAATTCTGAATTTTTTTTTCTTTTCCTGCTACCGTCAATGTTTTTGATCTTTCTCCTTAGAATGTGGGCGAAGATTCGAGGACGAATTTTTTGAGGAAAGGGGGAATGATGAGAGCCAAGGTAGGCCTACTCTTAAAGATCCTTGGCATGTGCAGATGGGCCAATTATAGGATCAAGAACCAACAAGATCAAGGAAGCAATGCAAGTATTGGTCAGATGATGCAAGCAACAGCCCAACACTCAAGATGGCTTGAAAGAAGGAGAACCAATTTTGATCCACTTGATCCAAGCTATGGAAGACATGAAGACATGACTTAGAGATAGGGGTTTTTGTTGCTAAGGCATTCAATTTGTTAAATGAATTCTTATTTCTAGTATAGAATAAGTGGGTTTGAGGATGCTTAGCCCACACATGTTTTATTTGTTATGATCTAAGGCTTTTCGTAGTTACTGTAGCAGTGCACAATTCATGCTGCTATAACCACACACTTTTCACTCTTTTTAGGGTCTAATTCTAAGGCTTGTATGCCAAGTACTTTCCTTATTCTATTTCGACATGTCATCAGCCAATTAAAGGGCTAAAGGTCTTTCTTATTCTTCAAGAAAGAAAGATATTTCTTAAAATGATTGGGGTTCACATCATTTGGTATCAAACCAAGGTTTCCAATCAGGTCATATCCTATCCTTTTATTTCTTGCATAATTGATTTTCTAGGGCTTCATTGTTCTGGGTTAGAAAAAAAAAAATTTCATTGTTCAAGTGTTTGAGTTATTGTTTAGGTTTTGTCAATTGTTTACTTTCTACTTTGTGATCAAATCAGTTGGTGGAAAAAAAAATTCATCAAAAAAAAAAAACAGAAGAACAAAAAGAGCAGAAAAAAAAAGAGAAAATTCCGAATTTTTTTTTCTTTTCCTGCTACTGTCAATGTTTCTAATCTTTCTCCTTAGAATGTGAGCGAATATTTGACGAGGAATTTATTGAGGAAAGGGGGAATGATGAGAGGCAAGGTGGGCCTACTCTTAAAGATCCGTGGCATGTGCAGATGGGCCAATTACAAGATCAAGAGCCAAGAAGATCAAGGAAGCAATGCAAGTATTGGTCAGTTGATGCTAGCAACAGCCCAACACTCAAGATGGCTTGAAAGAAGGAGAACCAATTTTGATCCACTTGATCCAAGCTATGGAAGACATGACTTTGAGATAGGGGTTTTTGTTGCTAAGGCATTCAATTTGTTAAAAGAATTTTTATTACTTGTATAGAATAAGTGGGTTTGAGGATTCTTAGCCCACACATGTTTTATTTGTTATAAACTATGGTTTTCGCAGTTACTGTAGTGGTGCACTATTCACGCCATAGTAACCACACACTTTTCACTCTTTCTAGGGTCTAATAGTTTGGCTTGTATGCCAAGTACTTTCCTTATTCTATTTCGACATGTCATCAGCCAATTAAAGGGCTAAATGTCTTTCTTTTTCTTCAAGAAAGAAAGATATTTTTTAAAATGATTGGGGTTCACATCATTTGGTATCAAACCAAGGTTTCCAATCAGGTCATATCCTATCCTTTTATTTCTTGCATAATTGATTCTAGGGCTTCATTGTTCTGGGTTAGAAAAAAAAAAATTTCGTTGTTCAAGTGTTTGAGTTATTGTTAAGGTTTTGTCAATTGTTTACTTTCTACTTTGAGAGCAAATCAGTTGGTGGAAAAAAAAAATTCATCAAAAAAAACAAAAATACAAAAGAAAAAAAAGAGCAGAAAAAAAAAGAGAAAATTCTAAATTATTTTATTCTTTTTCTGCTACCGTCACTGTTTCTGATCTTTCCCATAGAACGTGGGTGAAGATTCGAGGATGAATCTTTTTTAGGAAACGGGGAATGTTGAGAGCCAAGGTGGGCCTACTCATAAAGATCCTTGGCATGTCATGATGGGCCAATTACAAGATCAAGAGCCAAGAAGATCAAAGTAGCAATGCAAGTATTTGTTTGATGATGCTAGCAAGAGCCCAACACTCAAGAAGGGCTTGAAAGAAGGAAAACCAATTTTGATCCACTTGATCCAATCTATGGAAGACATGAAGACATGACATAAAGATAGTGGTTTTTGTTGCTACGACCTTCAATTTGTTTGGAGAATTTTTATTATTAGTTTAGAATAAGTGGGTTTGAGGATGCTTAGCCCACACATGTTTTATTTCTTATGAACTAGGGTTTTTGTAGTAACTGTAGTGGTCCGCTATTCACGCATCAGTAACCACGCACTTTTCACACTTTTTAGGGTCTAATTGTAAGGCTTGTATGCCAAATACTTTCCTTATTCTATTTAGGCTTGTGATTAGCCAATTAAAGGGATGAATGTCTTTCTTTTTCTTCAAGAAAGAACGATATTTCCTAAAATGATTGGGGTTCACATCATTTGGTATCAAACCAAGGTTTCCAATCAGGTCATATCCTATCCTTTTATTTCTTGCATAATTGATTCTAGGGCTTCATTGTACTCGGGTTACAAAAAAAAAATAAAAATTCATTGTTTAATGTTTTGAGTTATTGTTTGGGTTTTGTCAATTGTTTACTATCTAGTTTGTGATCAAATCAGTTAATGGAAAAAAAAAAATTCGTCAAAAAAAAAAAATAGAAGAAACATAAAGAGCACAAAAAAAAAAGAGAAAATTCTGAATTTTTTTTTCTTTTCCTGCTACCGTCAATGTTTCTAATCTTTCTCCTTAGAATGTGGGCGAAGATTCGAGGACGAATTTTTTGGGGAAAGGGGGAATGATGAGAGGTAAGGTGGGCCTACTCTTAAAGATCCTTGGCATGTCCAGATGGGCCAATTGCAAGATCAAGGAAGCAATGCAAGTATTGGTCGGATGATGCTAGCAAAAGCCCAACACTCAAGATGGGCTTATAGGAAGGAGAACCAATTTTGATCCACTTGATCCAAGCTATGGAAGACATGAAGACATGACTTAGAGATAGGGGTTTTTGTTGCTAAGGGTTTCAATTTGTTTAAAGAATTTTATTATTAGTTTAGAATAAGTGGGTTTGACGATGCTTTGCCTACACATGTTTTATTTCTTATGAACTAAGGTTTTCGTAATTACTGTAGCGGTGCACTATTCACGCTACAGTAAGCACACACTTTCCACTCTTTTTAGGGTCTAATTCTAAGGCTTGTATGCCAAGTACTTTCCTTTTTCTATTTAGACATGTCATCAGCCAATTAGAGGGGTGAATGTCTTTCTTTTCCTTCAAGAAAGAAAGATATTTCTTAAAATGATTGTGGTTCACATCATTTGGTATCAAACCAAGGTTTCCAATCAGGTCATATCCTATCCTTTTATTTCTTGCATAATTGATTCTAGGGCTTCATTGTTCTG
This sequence comes from Ilex paraguariensis, assembly GCA_963454935.2. Lineage (NCBI taxonomy): Eukaryota > Viridiplantae > Streptophyta > Magnoliopsida > Aquifoliales > Aquifoliaceae > Ilex > Ilex paraguariensis. The sequence continues at coordinate 4,220,617 of CAUOFW020002835.1, forward strand.
GGGTTACAAAAAAAAAAAATTCATTGTTCAAGTGTTTGAGTTATTGTTAAGGTTTTGTCAATTGTTTACTTTCTACTTTGTGATCAAATCAATTGGTGGAAAAAAAATTCATCAAAAAAAAAAAAAAAGAACAGAAAAAAAAGAGCAGAAAAAAAAGAGAAAATTCTGAATTTTTTTTTTCCTGCTACTGTCAATGTTTCTGATCTTTCTCCTAAGAATGTGGGCGAAGATTCGAGGACGAATCTTTTTTAGGAAAGGGGGATTGAAGAGAGCCATGGTGGCCCTACTCTTAAAGACCTTGGCATGTCCAGATGGGCCAATTACAAGATCAAGAGCCAAGAAGATCAAGGATGCAATGCAAGTAATGGTCGGATGATACAAGCATGAGCCCAACACTCAAGATGGGTTTGAAAGAAGGAGAACCAATTTTGATGCACTTGATCCAACCTATGGAAGACTTGAAGACATGACTTAGAGATAGGGGTTTTTGTTGTTAAGGCTTTTCAATTTGTTTAAAAATTTTTATTATTAGTTTAGAATAAGTGGGTTTGAGGATGCTTAGCCCCCACATGTTTTTTTTCTTATGAACTAGGGTTTTCATTGTTACTATAGCGGTGCACTATTCACGCTACGGTAACCACACACTTTTCACTCTTTTTTGGGTCAAATTGTAAGGCTTGTATGCCGAGTACTTTCCTTATTCTATTTAGACCTCTCGTCAGCCAATTAAAGGGCTAGATGTCTTTCTTTTTCTTCAAGAAAGAAAGATATTTCTTAAAATTATTGGGGTTCACATCATTTGGTATCAAAGCATGGTTACCAATCAGGTCATATCCAATCCTTTTATTTCTTGCATAGTTGATTCTATGGCTTCATTGTACTAGGGTTACAAAAAATAAAATTTCATTGTTCAAGGTTTTGAGTTATTGTTAGGGTTTTGTCTATTGTATGCTTTCTAGTTTGTGATCAAATCACTTAATGGAAAAAAAAATTGTGAAAAAAAAATAGAAGAGAAATAAAGAGCAGAAAAAAAATAAACGAAAATTCTGAATTTTTTTTTTCTTTTTCGGCTACCGTCAATGTTGTTGTTCTTTCTGCTTAGAACGCTGACGAAGATTCGAGGACCAATCTTTTCGAGGAAAGGGGGAATGATGAGAGCCAAGGTGGGGCTACTCTTAAAGATTCTTGGCATGTCCAGATGGGCCAATTACAAGATCAAGAGCCAAGAAGATCAAGGATGCAATGCAAGTATTGGTCGGATGATGCAAGCAAGAGCCCAACACTCAAGATGGGCTTGAAAGAAGGAGAACCAATTTTGATGCACTTGATCCAAGCTATGAAGGACATGAAGACATGACTTAGAGATAGGGGTTTTTGTTGCTAAGGCTTTCAATTTGTTTAAAGAATTTTTATTATTAGTTTAGAATAAGTGGGTTTGAGGATGCTTAGCCCACACATGTTTTATTTCTTATGAACTAGGGTTTTTGTAGTTACTGTAGCGGTGCACTATTCATGCTATAGTAACCCCCACTTTTCACTCTTTTTAGGGTCAAATTGCAGGGCTTGTATGCCAAGTACTTTCCTTATTCTATTTAGACATGTCATCGGCCAATTAAAGGGCTAAATGTTTTTCTTTTTCTTAAAGAAAGAAAGATATTTCTTAAAATGATTGGGGTTCACATCATTTGGTATCAAACCAAGGTTTCCCATAAGGTCATATCCTATCCTTTTATTTCTTGCATAATTGATTATAGGGCTTCATTGATCTGGGGTTAGAAAAAAAAATTTCATTGTTCAAGTGTTTGAGTTATTGTTAAGGTTTTGTCAATTGTTTACTTTCAACTTTGTGATCAAATCAGTTTGTGGAAAAAAAAAATCATCAAAAATAAACCCGGAAGAAAAAAAAAGATAAAAAAAAAAAAGAAGAGAAAATTCTGAATTTTTTTTTCTTTTCCTGTTACCGTCAATGTTTCTGATCCTTCTCCTTAGAATGTTGGGGAAGATTCGAGGACGAATGTTTTTTAGGAAAGGGGGTATGATGAGAGGCAAGGTGGGCCTACTCTTAAAGATCCTAGGCTTGTACAAATTGGAAAATTACAAGATCAAGAGCCAACAAGATCAAGGATGCAATGCAAGTATTGGTCGGATAATGCTAGCAAGAGCCCAACACTCAAGAAGGGCTTGAAAAAAGGAGAACCAATTTTGATCCACTTGATCCAAGCTATGGAAGACATGAAGACAAGACTTAGAGACAGGGGTTTTTGTTGATAAGCCTTTCAATTTGTTTAAAATAATTTTATTATTAGTTTAGAATAAGTGGGATTGAGGATGCTTAGCCCAGATATGTTTTATTTCTTTTGAACTTGGGTTTTTGTAGTTACTCTTGCGGTGCACTGTTTATGCTACAGTAACCACGCACTTTTCACTTCTATTTAGACAAGTCATCGGCCAATTAAACGGCTAAATGTCATTCTTTTTCTTCAAGAAAGAAAGATATTTCTTAAAAAGATTGGGGTTCACAACATTTGGCGTCAAACCAAGGTTTCCAATCAGGTCATATCCTATCCTTTTATTTCTTGCAAAATTGATTTTAGGGCTTCATTGTTCTGGGGTTACAAAAAAAAAAAAAAAATTCATTCTTCAAGGGTTTGAGTTATTGTTAGGGTTTTGTCAATTGTTTTCTTTCTAGTTTGTGATCAATTCAGTTGGTGGAAAAGAAAAATTCGCCAAAAAAAAAAACAGAAGAAAAAAATGGAGCAGAAAAAAAAAAAAGAAGAGGAAATTCTGAATTTTTTTTTCTTTTCCTACTACCTTCAATGTTTCTGATCTTTCTCCTTGGAATGTGGGCGAAGATTCGGGGACGAATCTTTTTGAGGAAAGGAGGAATGATGAGAGCCAAGGTGGGCCTACTCTTAAAGATCATTGGCAGGTCCAGATCGGCCAATTAAAAGATCAAGAGCCAAGAAGATCAAGGAAGCATTGCAAGTATTGGTCGGATGATGAAAGTAAGTGCCCAACACTCAAGATGGGCTTGAAAGAAGGAAAACCAATTTTGATCCATTTGATTCAAGCTATGGAAGACATGACTTAGAGATAGGGGTTTTTGTTGTTAAGGCTTTCAATTTGTTTAAAGAATTTTTATAATTAGTTTAGAATAATTGGGTTTGAGGATGCTTAGCCCACACATGTTTTATTTCTTATGAACTAGGGTTTTTGTAGTTACTGTAACGGTGCACTATTCATGCTACAGTGCCACACACTTTTCACTCTTTTTAGGGTCTAATTATAAGGCTTGGATGCCAAGTACTTTCCTTATTCTATTTAGGCGTGTGATCAGCCAATTAAAGGGCTGAATGTCTTTCTTTTTCTTAATGAAAGAAAGTTATTTCTAAAAATGATTGGGGTTCACATCATTTGGTATCAAACAAAGGTTTCCAGTCAGGACATATCCTATCCTTTTATTTCTTGCATAATTGATTCTAGGGCTTCATTGTTCTGGGGTTACAAAAAAAAAAAATTTCATTGTTCTAGATTTTGAGTTATTGTTAGGGTTTTGACAATGGTTTACTTTCTAGTTTATGATCCAATCAGTTGGTGGAAAAAAAATTTCATCAAAAAAAAAATGAAAAAAAAGATTAGAAAAAAAAAAAAGAAGAAAAAATTCTGAATTTCTTTTTTCTTTTCCTGCTCCCGTCGATGTTTCTGATCTTTCTCCTTAGATTGTGGACGAAGATTCGAGGACGAATTTTTTTTAGGAAAGGGGGAATGGTGAGAGGCAAGGAGGGCCTACTCTTAAAGATCCTAGGCATGTCCAAATTGGCCAATTACAAGATCAAGAGCCATTAAGATCAAGGATGAAATGCAAGTATTGGTCGGATGATGCTAGCAAGAGCCCAACACTCAAGATTCGCTTGAAAGTAGGTGAACCAAATTTGATCCACTTGATCCAAGCTATGGAAGACATGAAGAAAAGACTTAGAGATAGGGGTTTTTGTTGATAAGCCTTTCAATTTTTAAAAAAAAATTTATTATTAGTTTAGAATTAGTGGGTTTGAGGATGCTTAGCCCACACATGATTTATTTAATATGAACTAGGGTTTCTGTAGTTGCTCTTGCGGTGCACTAATCATGCTACAGTAACCATGCACTTTTCACAATTTTTAGAGCCTAATTGTAAGGCTTGTATGCCAAGTACTTTCCTTATTCTATTTAGGCATGTGATCAGCCAATTAAAGGGCTGAATGCCTTTCTTTTTCTTCATGAAAGAAAGATATTTCTTATAATGATTGTGGTTCACATCATTTGGTATCAAACCAAGGTTTCCAATCAGGTCATACCCTATCCTTTTATTTCTTGCATAATTGATTCTAGGGCTTCATTGTTCTGGGGTTTGAGTTATTGCTAGGGTTTTGTCTATTCTTTACGTTCTTGTTTGTGATCAAATCTGTTGCTGGAAAAAAAAATTCGTCACAAAAAAAAAACAGAAGAAAAATAAAGTGCGGAAAAAAAATAGAAAATACTGATTTTTTTTTCTTTTCCTGCTATCGTCAATGTTTCTGATCTTTTGGCTTAGAATGTGGGCGAAGATTCGAGGACTAATCTTTTTGAAGAAAGGGAGAATGATGAAAGCCAAGGTTGGCCTACTCTTAAAGATCTTTGGCATGTCCAGATGGGCCAATTAAAAGATCAAAAGCCAAGAAGATCAAGGAAGCTGTGGAAGTATTGGTCGGATGATGCTAGCAAGAGCCCAACACTCAACATGGACTTGAATGAAGGAGAACCAATTATGATCCACTTAATCCAAGCTATGGAAGACATGAAGACATGACTTAGAGATAAGGGTTTTTGTTGCTAAGGCTTTCAATTTGTTTAAAGAATTTTTATTAATAGTTTGGAATAAGTGGGTTTGAGGATGTTTAGCCTACACAAGTTTTATTTCTTATGAACTAGGGTTTTCATAGTTACTATAGTAGTGCACAATTCACGCTACACTAACCACACACTTTTCACTCTTTTTATGGTCTAATTGTAACGCTTGTATGCCAAATACATTTCTTATTCTATTTAGGCAAGTGATCAGCCAATTAACGGGGTGAATGTCTTTCTTTTTCTTCAAGAAAGAAAGATATTTCTTAAAATGATTGTGGTTCACATCATTTGGTATCAAACCAAGGTTTCCAATCAGGTCATATCCTATCCTTTTATTTCTTGCATAATTGATTCTAGGGCTTCATTGTTCTGGGGTTACAAGAAAAAAAAAANTTTATTTCTTCCATAATTGATTCTAGGGCTTCATCGTTCTGGGGTTACAAGAAAAAAAAAAGTTCATTGTTCAGGGGTTTGAGTTATTGTTAGGATTTTGTCAATTGTTTACTTTCTAGTTCGTGATCAAATCAATTGGAGAAAAAAAAATTGTCAAAAAAAAAACGGAAGAAAAAAAAAAGAGTAGAAAAAAGAAGAAGAGAAAATTCTGAAATTCTTTTTTCTTTTCCTACTACCGTCAATGTTTCTAATCTTTCCCCTTAGAATGTGGGAGAAGATTTGAGGATGAATCATTTTGAGGAAAGGGGGAATGATGAGAGACAAGGCGGGCCAACTATTAAAGATGCTTGGCAGGTCCAGATTGGCCAATTACAAGATCAAGAGCCATGAAGATCAAGGAAACAATGCAAGTATTGGTCGGATGATGCTAGCAAGAGCCCAACACTCAAGATGGGCCTGAAAGAATGAAATCCAATTTTGATCCACTTGATCCAAGCTATGGAAGACAAGAAGACATGACTTAGAGATAGGGTTTTTGTTGTTAAGGCTTTCAATTTGTTTAAAGAATTTGTATTATTAGTATAGAATAAGCGGGTTTGAGGACGCTTAGCCCACACATGTTTCATTTCTTATGAACTAGGGTTTTCGTTGTTATTGTAGCGGTGCACTATTCATGCTACAGTAACCACGCAATTTTAACTCTTTTTATGGTCTAATTGTAAGGCTTGTATGCCAAATACTTTTCTTATTCTATTTAGGCATGTGATCAGCCAATTAAAGGGGTGAATGTCATTCTTTTTCTTCAAGAAAGAAAGATATTTCTTAAAATGATTGTGGTTCACATCATTTGGTATCAAACCAAGGTTTCCAATCAGGTCATATCCTATCCTTTTATTTCTTGCATAATTGATTCTAGGGCTTCATTGTTCAGGGGTTACAAGAAAAAAAAGAAAAATTTCATTGTTCAAGGGTTTGAGTTATTGTTAGGATTTTGTCAATTGTTTACTTTCTAGTTCGTGATCAAATCAGTAGGAGAAAAAAAAAATTTGTCAAAAAAAAAACGGAAGAAAAAAAAAAGAAGAGAAAATTCTGAACTTTTTTTTTCTTTTCCTGCTACTGTCAATGTTTCTGATCTTTCCCCTTAGAATGCTGGCGAAGTTTCGAGGACGAATCTTTTTGGAGAACGGGGGAATGATGAGAGCCAATGTGAGCCTACTCTTAAAGATCCTTGGCATGTCCAGATGGGCCAATTACAAGATCAAGAGCCAAGAGAATCAAGGAAGCATTGCAAGTATTGGTCAGATGATGCTAGCAAGAGCCCAACACTCAAGATGGGCTTGAGAGAAGGAGAACCAATTTTGATCCACTTGATCCAAGCTTTGGAAGACAAGAAGACATAACTTTGAGATAGGGGTTTTTGTTGCTAAGGCTTTCAATTTGTTTAAAGAATTTTTAATAGTAGTTTAGAATAAGTGGGTTTTAGGATGCTTAGCCACACATGTTTTATTTCTTATGAACTAGAGTTTTCGTAGTTACTGTAGCGGTGCACTATTCACGCTGCAGTAACCAAGCACTTTTCACTCTTTTTAGGGCCTAATTGTAAGGCTTGTATGCCAAGTACTTTCCTTATTCCATTTAAGCATTGTGATCAGCCAAATAACGGGCTGAATGTCATTCTTTTTCATCAAGAAAGAAAGATATTTCTTAAAATGATTGGGGTTCACATCATTTGGTGTCAAACCAAGGTTTCCAATCTGGTCATGTCTTATCCTTTCCTTTCTTGCGTAATTGATTCTAGGGTTCATTGTTCTTGGGTTACAAAAGAAAAAAAAAAATTCATTGTTCAAGGGTTTGAGTTATTGTTAGGGTTTTGTCAATTGTTTACTTTCTAGTTTGTGATCAAATCAGTTAGTGGAAAAAAAAAATTCTTCAAAAAAAAAACAGAAGAAAAAAAAAGCGCTGAAAAAAAAAGAATAGAAAATACTGATTTTTTTTTCTTTCCCTGCTACCGTCAATGTTTCTGAACTTTCTCCTTAGAATGCTGGTGAAGATTCAAGGACGAATCTTTTTTAGGAAAGGGGGAATGATGAAAGCCAAGGTGGGCTTACCCTTAAAGATCCTAGGCATGTCCAAATGGGCCAACTACAAGATCAAGAGCCAAGAAGATCAAGGAAGCAATGGAAGTATTGGTCGGATGATGCTAGCACGAGCCCAACACTCAAGATGGGTTTGAAAGATGGAGAAGCAATTTTTATCCACTAGATCCAAGCTATGGAAGACAAGAAGACAAGACTTAGAGATAGGGGTTTTTGTTGCTAAGGCTTTCAATTTATTTAAAGAATTTTTATTATTGGTTTAGAATAATTGGGTTTGAGGATGCTTAGCCCACACATGTTTTATTTCTTATGAACTTGGGTTTTCGGAGTTACTGTAGCGGTGCACTATTCGTGCAACAGTAACCACGCACTTTTTACACTTTTTAGGGTCTAATTGTAAGGCTTGTATGCCAAGTACTTTCCTTATTCTATTTAGGCATGTGATCAGCCAATTAAAGGGCTGAATGCCTTTCTTTTTCTTCATGACAGAAAGATATTTCTTAAAATGATTGTGGTTCACATCATTTGGTATCAAACCAAGGTTTCCAATCAGGTCATATCCTATCCTTTTATTTTTTGCATAATTGATTCTTGGGCCTCATTGTTCTGGGATTACAAAAGAAAAAAAAATTCATTATTCAAGGGTTTGAGTTATTGTTAGGGTTTTGTCAATTGTTTACTTTCAAGTTTGGGATCAAATCAGTTGGTGGAAAAAAAAAATTCGTCAAAAAAAAACAGAAGGAAAAAAACTGCAAAAAAAGAAAGAATAGAAAATTCTGATTTTTTTTCTTTTCCTACTACCGTCAATGTTTCTGACTTTCTCCTTAGAATGGGGGCGCAGATTCGAGAACGAATCTTTTTGAGGAAAGGGGGAATGATGAGAGCCAAGGTGGGCCTACTCATAAAGATCCTTGGCATGTCCAGATGGGCCAATTACAAGATCAAGAGCGAAGAACATCAAGGAAGCAATGTAAGTATTGGTCGGATGATGAAAACAAGAGCCCAACACTCAAGATGGGATTGAAAGAAGGAGAACCAATTTTCATCCACTTGATCCAAGCTATGGAAGACATGAAGACATGACTTAGAGATAAGGGTTTTCATTGCTAAGGTTTTCAATTTGTTTAAAGAATTTTTATTATTAGTTTAGAATAAGTGGGTTTGAGGATGCTTAGCCCACACATGTTTTATTTCTTATGAACTAGGGTTTTCGTAGTTACTGTAGCGATGCACTATGCACGCTACAGTAACCACACACTTTTCACTCTTTCTAGGGTCTAATAGTTTGGCTTGTATGCCAAGTACTTTCCTTATTCTATTTAGGCATGTTACCAGCCAATTAACGGGCTGAATGTCTTTCTTTTTCTTCAAGAAAGCAAAATATTTCTTAAAATGTTGGGGGTTCACATCATTTGGTATCAAACCAAGGTTTCCAATCTGGTCATATCCTATCCTTTTATTTCTTGCATAATTGATTCTAGGGCTTCATTGTTTTTGGGTACAAAAAAAAATAATAATAATTTCATTGTTCAAGGGTTTGAGTTATTGTTAGGGTTTTTTCAATTGTTTACTTTCTAGTTTGTGATCAAATCAGTTGGTGGAAAGAAAAATTCGTCAAAAAAAAAAAACAGAAGAAAAAAAGAGAGCAAAAAAAAAAAAGAATAGAAAATTCTGAATTTTTTTTCCTTTTCCTGCTACCGTCAATGTTTCTGATCTTTCTCCTTAGAATGTGGGTGAAGATTCGAGGGCGAATCTTTTTGAGGAACGGGGGAATGATGAGTGCCAAGGTGGGCCTACTCTTAATGGTCCTTGGCATGTCCTGATGGGCCAATTACAATATCAGGAGCCAAGAAAATCAATGAAGCAATACAAGTGTTGGTCGGATGATGCTAGGAAGAGCCCAACACTCAAGATGGGCTTGAAAGAAGAAGAACCAATTTTGATCCACATGATCCAAGGTACGGAAGACATGAAGACACGACTTAGAGATAGGGGTTTTTGTTGCTAAGGGTTTCAATTTGTTTAAAGAATTTTTATTATTAGTTTAGAATAAGTGGGTATGAGGATACTTATCCCACACTTGTTTTATTTCTTATGAACTAGAGTTTTCGTAGTTACTGTAGCGGTGCACTATTCATACTACAGTAACCACGCACATTTCACTCTTTTTATGGTCTAATTGTAAGGCTTGTATGCCAAATACTTTTCTTATTCTATTTAGGCATGTGATCAACCAATTAAAAGGTTGAATGTCTTTCTTTTTCTTCAAGAAAGAAAGATATTTCTTAAAATGATTGGGGTTCACATCATTTGGTATCAAACCAAGGTTTCCAATCTGGTCATATCATATCCTTTTATTTCTTGCATAATTGATTCTACGGCTTCATTGTTCTTGGGTTACAAAAAAAAAATTTTCATTGTTCAAGGGTTTGAGTTATTGTTAGGGTTTTGTCAATTGTTTACTTTCTAGTTTGTGATCAAATCAGTTGGTGGAAAAAAATAATTCGTCAAAGAAAAAATATTAGAAAAAAAAAGAAGAGAAAATTCTGAATTTTTTTTTCTTTTCCTGCTACTGTCAATGTTTCTGATCTTTCTCCTTAGAATGTGAGCGAAAGTTCGAGGACGAACCTTTTTAAAGAAAGGGGGAATGATGAGAGCCAAGGTGGGTTTACTCTTAATGATCCTTGGCTTGTCCAGATGGGCCAATTACAAGATCAAGAGCCAAGAAGATCAAGGATGCAATGCAAGTAATGGTCGGATGATACAAGCATGAGCCAAGATGATCACGGAAGCAATGCAAGTGTTGGTCGGATGATGGTAGCAATACCCCAACACTCAAGATAGACTTGAAAGAAGGAGAACCAATGTTGATCCACTTGATCCAAGCTATGGAAGACATGCCTTGGAGATAGGGGTTTTTTGTTGCTCAAGCTTTCAATTTGTTTAAAGAATTTTTATTGTTAGATTAGAATAAGTGGGTTTGAGGATGCTTAGCCCCCACTTGTTTTATTTCTTATGAATTAGGGTTTTCGAAGTTACTATGGTAGTGCAATATTCACGCTACTGTAACCACGCACTTTTCACTCCTTTTAGTGTCAAATTGTAAGGATTGTATGCCAAGTACTTTCCTTATTCTATATAAACATGTGATCAGCCAATTAAAGGGCTGAAGGTCTTTCTTTTTCTTCAAGAAAGAAATATATTTCTTAAAATGATTGTGGTTCTCATCATTTGGTATCAAACCAAGGTTTCCAATCAGGTCATATCCTATCCTTTTATTTCTTGCATAATTGATTCCAGGGCTTCATTGTTCTGGGGTTACAAGAAAAAAAAAACAATTTCAATGTTCAAGGGTTTGAGTTATTGTTAGGGTTTTGTCAATTGTTTACTTTCTAGTTTGTGACCAAATCAGTTGCGGGAAAAAAAATTCGTCAAAAAAAAAAATCGCAGAAAAAAAAAGAAGAGAAAATTCTGATTTTTTTTCTTTTCCTGCTACCGTCAATGTTTCTGATCTTTCTCCTTAGAATGTGGGCAAAGATTCAAGGGCGAATCTTTTTGAGGAAAGGGAGAATGATGAGAGCCAAGGTAGGTCTACTCTTAAAGATTCTTGGCATGTCCATATGGGCAATTACAAGATCAAGAGCCAAGAAGATCTAGTAAGGAATGCACTTATTGGTCGGATGATGCTAGCACGAGGCCAACCCTCAAGACGGGCTTGAAAGATGGAGAACCAATTTTGATCCACTAGATCCAAGCTATGGAAGACTTGAAGACAGGACTTAGAGATAAGGGTTTTTGTTGTTAAGGCTTTCAATTTGTTTAAAAAAATTTTATTATTAGTTTAGAATAAGTGGGTTTGAGGACGCTTAGCCCACACATGTTTTATTTCTTATGAACTAGGGTTTTCGTAGTTACTGTAGCGGTGCACTATTCAGGCTACAGTAACCACGCACTTTTCACTCTTTTTAGGGTCTAATTGTAAGGCTTGTATGCCAAATACTTTTCTTATTCTATTTAGGGATGTGATCAGCCAATTAAAAGGCTGAATGTCTTTCTTTTTCTTCAAGAAAGAAAGATATTTCTTAAAATGATTGGGGTTCACATCATTTGGTATCAAACCAAGGTTTCCAATCTGGTCATATCCTATCCTTTTATTTCTTGCATAATTGATTCTACGGTTCATTGTTCTGGGGTTACAAAAAAAAAATTCATTTTTCATGGGTTTGAGTTATTGTTAGGGTTTTGTCAATTATTTACTTTCTAGTTTGTGAACAAATCAGTTGGCGGAAAAAAAAAATTCGTCAAAAAAAAAACAGTGGAAAAAAAAGGGAGAGAAAATTCTGAATTTTTTTTTCTTTTCCTGCTACTGTCAATGTTTCTGATCTCTCTCCTTAGAATGTGGGCTAAGTTTCGAGGACGAATCTTTCTGTGGAAATGGGGAATGATGAGAGCCAAGGTGGGCCTACTTTTAAAATTCCTGGCATTACCAGATGGGCCAACTACAAGATCAAGAGCCAAGAAGATCAAGGAAGCAATGCAAGTATTGGTCGGATGATGCTAGCACGAGCCCAACACTCAAGATGGGCTTGAAAGAAGGAGAACCAATTTTAATCTAACAGATCCAAGCTATGGGAGACATGAAGACATGACTAAGAGATAGGGATTTTTGTTGCTAAGTCTTTCAATTTGTTTAAAGAATTTTTATTATTAGTTTAGAATAAGTGGGTGTGAGGATGCTTAGCCCACACATGTTTTATTTCTTATGAATTAGGGTTTTCGTAGTTACTGTAGTGGTGCACTATTCACGCTACTGTAACCAAGCACTTTTCACTCTTTTTAGGGTCTAATTGTAAGGCTTGCATGCCAAGTACTTTTCTTATTCTATTTAGGCATGTGATCAGCCAATTAGAGGGTTGAATGTCTTTCTTTTTCTTCCAGAAGGAAAGATATTTCTTAAAATGATTGGGGTTCACATCATTTGGTATCAAACCAAGGTTTCCAATCTTGTCATATCCTATCCTTTTATTTCTTGCATAATTGATTCTACGGGTTCGTTGTTCTGGGGTTACAAGAAAAAAAAATAAAAAATTTTATTGTTCAAGTGTTTGAGTTATTGTTAGGGTTTTGTCAATTGTTTACTTTCTACTTTGTGATCAAATCAATTGGTGGAAAAACAAAATTCGTAAAAAAAAAAAAAAAAAAAAAAAAAAAAAAAAAGCAGAAAAAAAATGAAGAGAAAATTTTGATTTTTTTTTCTTTTCGTGCTACCGTCAATGATTCTGATCTTTCTCCTTAGAATGTGGGCAAAGATTCGAGTACGAATTTTTTTGAGGAAAGGGGGAATCATGGGAGCCAAGGTGGGTCTACTCTTAAAAATCCTTGGCATGTCCAAATGGGCCAATTACAAGATTAAGAGCTAAGAAGATCAAGGAAGCAATGCAAGTATTGGTCGGATGATGCTAGCAAGAGCTCAACACTCAAGATGGGCTTGAAATAAGGAGAACCAATTTTCATCCACTTGATCCAAGCTATGGAAGACATAAAGACATGACTTAGAGATAGGGGTTTTTGTTGCTAAGGCTTTCAATTTGTTTAAAGAATTTTTATTATTAGTTTAGAATAAATGGGTTTGTGGATGTTTTAGTCCACACATGTTTTATTTCTTATGAATTGGGGTTTTCGTAGTTACTGTAGCGGTGCACTATTCATGCTACAGTAACCACACACTTTTCACTCTCTTTAGGGTCTAATTGTAAGGCTTGTATGTCAAGTATTTTGCTTATTCTATTTAGGCATGTGATTAGCCAATTAAAGGGCTGAATGTCTTTCTTTTTCTTCAAGAAAGAAAGATATTTCTTTAAATGATTGGGGTTCACATCATTTGGTATCAAACCAAGGTTTCCAATCAGGTCATATCCTATCCTTTTATTTCTTGCATAATTGATTCTAAGGCTTCATTGTTCTGGGATTACAAAAAAAAAAAAAAATTAATTTCATTGTTCAAGGGTTTGAGTTATTTGTTAGGGTTTTGTCAATTGTTTACTTTCTAGTTTGTGATCAAATCAGTTGGTGGGAAAAAAAATTTGTCAGAAAAAAAAAACAGAAGAAAAAAAAAGAGCAGAAAAAAAAAGAATAGAAAATTGTGAATTTTTTTTTTCCTTTTTCTGCTACCGTCTATGTTTCTGATCTTTCTCCTTAGAATGTGGGCAAATATTCGAGGACGAATCTTTTTTAGGAAAGGGGGAATGATGAGAGCCATGGTGGGCCTACTCTTAAAGATCCTTGGCGTGTCCAGATGGGCCAATTGCAAGATCAAGAGCCATGAAGATCAGGGAAGCAATGGAAGTACTGGTCGGATGATGCTAGGAAGAGCCCAACCCTCAAGATGGGCTTGAAAGAAGGAGAACCAATTTTGATCCACTTGATCCAAGCTATGGAAGACATGAAGCCTTGACTTAGAGATAGGGGTTTTTGTTGCTAAGGCTTTCAATTTATTTAAAGAATTTTTATTATTAGTTTAGAATAAGTGGGTTTGAGGATACTGAGTCCACACATGTTTTTTTTATTATGAACTACGGTTTTCGTTGTTGCTGTAGCAGTGCACTATTCACGCTACAGTAACCACACACTTTTCACTCTTTTTGGGGTCTAATTGTAAGGCTTGTATGTCAAGTACTTTCCTTATTCTATTTAGGCATGTGATCAGCCAATTAAATGGCTGATTGTCTTTCTTTTTCTTCAAGAGTTTTAGGAAAGTAACAGATATATTTATTTACCCACAAGTAAGAGATATTTCTTAAATAGGATAGCTATTTTAGGAAGTTTCCTAATCCTTGTATCCGCTAGCCTATAAATAGGTGTTCTATCAATGAAATATAGAGACAATATATGGATTTAAATAGGTTGAAAACTATATGGATTTTCACAAAAAGAAGAAAAAAAAAGATGAGAAAGTTCCTAATTTTTCTTTTCTTTTCTTGCTACCGTTAATGAAATAGAGACAAGATATAATGAATTTTGATTGTGTGTTGAGTTGAGTTTACTCCTCTTGTTCTTGATTGAATTTTTTAACTTATGAAAGGTAAATCACAACCTTTTTGGCATTCCTCCTTGTAATCCGGTTTCTTGAGAAGGGTTCTTCAATGGATCTTGATTTTAATATAATCTAGGTTCTTGAAATGGGTTCTCAATGGGTTTAGATTCTCCATCCATAGACATGAATTTGGCTTTCTTGAGTTGTATTTCCAATATTGTTGTTGGGTCTCAAAGTAAGGTTAATGGGGTTCATATCAGTTTTCCCTAACTGCCAACTCAAACCCGAATTATGTGTATGTGGCTTATAGAGATTGGAGAGTGTCACTCTCCCTCGAGTTCAATGTAAAATTAGTGGGGAAATTTATGTGTGTGGATGAACAAAAATGCATGTGTGCAAAATTGCTCCCCAAGCATAGAAAGAGTCTTGCGATGTCGTGTTTTACTTGGAATGGGTATTCCAAGGTCGTCTCCTTAGGAAAAGCGAGGTCGAATGTTTCTAAAGGGTGATTTATAAATAAATAAAAATTGTCACAAGGTATGCTTTTGCCCAACACATCCACATTAGTCTCCCACTTCCTACAAAACAATCAAACACCGAGACACTAATGGTTGAATTAATTAAGCTGATTTGCATTCCCATTAGAATGACCTCTGATAGGCCAAGCCCAAGGGCCCAACTCCAAGAGGTCAAACTAGTCAAGCCCAAAGGAGTCTGCACCCGGTCAAGTTCATCGGGTTGCACGAGTTACATCAGTAGAGGAGCATGCAAGTCATCCAAGAATCTCCTCCCCTACCACCTTGGAGTAATCATAGCCACGTTGAAGTAAAAAGGCACATCATAGCCACCTTGGAGTAAGGAGGCTCATCTTAGCCACCTTGGAGTCAGACTCATCAGGAAGCTACGCTACGCATCAAGAGAGCATCCAGAGCCACACCCTCACTGTCTTAAAAATAGTTAGCCCTCACCTCACCTCAGACCGAGTCTTGTGGAGGGCACCTCAACCACCTCGTCCGTTGAGAAGAAGTCGTGAGCTTCACCAAAATAGTTGTTTAGTTGCTGCAAAGTCGCCCCAACCTGTTAGGGGACCACTATAAATTGTAAGCCTCACCAACACTTGGGGGGAACATCACACTTTCACCTGAGCACGACTCTCCTCCCCCTTTAAAAGCTTGTACTCTCAGCTCCCTACACCCTTGAGCTAATAAAATACCAAGCGACCAAGGCCATTCAAAAGTGGACGTAGGTCACCATTGATCGAACCACTATAAATCTTGTCTCCTCCCAACTCACTTTACTTTTAGTTACTGCATTTATTTTCAATCACTTGACAGGTGGTGTGTAGAGCCATTTTGTGCATCCTCAGTTTGGCGTCGTCTGTGGGAACCGACCGAATTATCACTTCTAATCACTCCCTCTATTGAACCTATGGCGATCACCGCTACATCCATGAATCAACCTGAGGATAATCTACCACGAGAGGAGGAGGTTGCTCCTCCACCTACCAACCATGTCCCAAATGCTCCAATTCCAAATCCTCAGCAAATGTTGGAGACCATGCAGTATCTAGTGGCCCAAAACCAGTAGATCCTGTAACTCATGCATCTTGGACAAGGAGCACAACTTGGAGGACCTCAAGGAGCTCCACACCTTCCTGCCCTCCATTTGGGCGCCCCACATAGGGGCTAAGGCTAAGATTCAATTGGTTTTTTTGTTGTTAAGCATTTCAATTTGTTTAAATAATTTTTATTATTAGTTTAGATTAAGTGGATTTGAGGATGCTTAGCCCGCATATGTATTATTATTTTATTTGAACTAGGATTTAGAATAAGTATTATAGCATGGTACTGTTCATGCTATAGTACTCGTGACACTATTCACTCAAGGGCATTTTTGAGAGAAAGGGTTACAAATTTTAGTCTTTATTTATTCCTATTTAGATTAGGATTTGTTTCCTTAGTAGATTAGGATTTGTTTCCTTGTAATGGCTAGCCTATAAATAGGTGTTCTATCAATGAAATAGGGGAGACAATATACAATGAATTTTGATTGTGAGTTGAGTTGAGTTTACTCCTCTTGTTCTTGATTGAACTTTTTGAACTTATCAAAGGTAAATCTCAACCTTTGTGGCGTTCCTCCTTGTAATTTGGGTTCTTGAGACGGGTTTTTCAATGGGTCTAGATTTTAATATAATATAGGTTCTTGAAACAAGATCTCAACAGGTCTAGATTCTCCATCCATAGACCTGAGTTTGGCTTTCTTGGGTTGTATTTCCAATATTGTTGTTGGGTCTCAAAGCAAGACTATTGGGGTTCACATCATTTGGTATCAAAGCAAGGTTTCCANTTCCAATATTGTTGTTGGGTCTCAAAGCAAGACTATTGGGGTTCATATCAGCAACTAAGATTCATCAACATGATTCAAGTTCTAGAAGAATCCAGCTAGGGGCTAAGGCCAAGCTTAAATTGGCTTGTTGTTGTTAATGCCACCAATTTGTTTAAAAGGATTATTATTATAAGTGGGCTTGAGGATGCTTAGCCACATGTTTTATTTCTTATAAAGTAGGGTTTTCAAAGTTACTGTAGCGCCGCACTGTTCATGCTACAGTAACGTGCACTATTCACTATTTTTTGGGTCTAATTGTAAGGCTTGTATGCCAAGTACTTTCCTTTTTTTTTCTGTTTAGCCATGTGATAAGCCAATTAAAGGGCTGAAAGTCTTTCTTTTTCTTCAAGAGTCTTAGGAAAGTAAGATATTTCTTTACCAACAAGTAAGAGATATTTCTTAAATAGGATAGCTATTTTAGGAAGTTTCATAATCCTTGTAATGACCACCCTATAAATAGGCATTCAAATCAATGAAAAGGTAGATTATTATTCAGCAAATTGTGAGAGAGTTATTCTCTACGGTTCTTTGAAGAACTAAATGAACTTATCGGGATTTTCCGTGACGTTCACCAGGGACTTATCAAACGGGTTTCCACACCGTTTGTGGCGTCTTCCTTTATACCAAGGTTCTTGTTTCACAAACAGTGGGTTGAGGTTTATATACCAAGGTTCTTGTTTGTTGTAAACAACGGGTCGAGGTCTAGCATCAAATTTGATCGTACAACGATCTTGGGTTCCTTTTCGTTGTTGGTTCTCATTATTCTTGGCGGGTTTCAAATCATTTGGTATCAAAGCAAAGGCTCGAGTTCAGGTTTGCCTATCACTTAAAACCTTTCTCTTCGTTATTCCTTGTTCCTTTCTTTTCGTTATTCTGTGTTCTTTAAGTTCCTAAAAATTCGGTTCACATACCCTAGTGTAGCTGAATTTCCTTTACCCCATTCCACTTGTATTTTGTTGGTTCTACTTATTACAAATTCATATTCTATTACCACAAAAAGTTAGTTGCTAGTCAAAAAAAAAAAAAAAAGAAAGAAGTCAAAAAAAAAAGAGCCAGATACAAAAAAAAAAAAGTCAGATTGTTTGTGTTCATCCATTGCCCCCAAAAAAAAAAAAGAAGCTAGATTGTTTGTGTTCATCCATCGCCAAAAAAAAATAAAATCAGATTGTTTGTAAATCATCCATCTTGGGTCCAATAATCCTGAAAACCACCTCGCCCCAAAATCAGGTATTTTTTTTGGAAATCTTGCTAATTTTTGCTTCCGAAAATCTAATCAGCCATGTTCCTTGAATTCTTGCTCTTCAAACCTAAAATTCCTTGATGAGTTCTTGGTGAATTATTGCTGAAAATTTTGAGAATTGTTTGTTTAGTTTTAGAAGAACTGAAAGAGAAATTATCGAGTGGAAAAAGGCAAGAGTGGTGAGAACATTGGAGGGTAAAAAAAAAAAGCCATGTATTTGGAGTGAAACACGAGTGTAGAGTGATCCACATTCTTAAGGGAGAGAATTGTGAGGTTTTTTTATTTTTTTTATTTTTTGTTTTTTTCTAACTTTGTTTTGCAACAATCATATCTCACAGCAGCAATGATACGGATCTTGCTGACCCAAAATTGTTTATGGAGGCTATGATGAGTGAGATGAAGCGTGTGATGTAGTTGGAACTAGAGCAAGTTCATGAACGGGTAGATCAGATGGAGAAAACACATGAGAGGCAGCCACAAAACGTCCCTAATGTGCGTAGAAGGGAAAGAGTTCAGCCAAGGGAAGTAAGCGTTGAGGATGAAGAGCCTTATGGGGTTGGTTTTGATGAAGAAGATGATCGAAATTCCATTGTTAGTAATAGGAGACATGGAGGGCGGTTTATAGAAGCTAGGAACCAGGAAGATAACAACTTGGGTGGTATTAAGATGAAGATTCCATCATTTCAAGGTAGATCTGATCCTGAAGCATATCTTGAGAGGGAGAAAAAGATGAGTTCGTATTTTACTACCATAACCATTTCGAAGCAAAGAACGTACGTGCAATCCAAGAATGACTGAGTCCCACAAGTGTAAGTAATGTTTGTAGTTTTCATGGACTTGCTAGTTTCTATCGACGGTTTGTGATGGACCTTAGTAGCATACCCGCACCACTTGCCAAATTGATCAATAAGAACATTGGATTTAGATGGGGAGAAAGATAAGAAATGCCGTTTCAATTAATCAGAGAGAAGCTGACCAACCCCGCCTTATTATGTTTACCTAACTTTTCGAAAACGTTTGAGATTGAAAGTGATGCTTTAGGTATTGGCATAGGAGCAGTGCTTATGCTGGAAGGACGACCAGTTGGTTACTTCAGCGAGAAACTAAGCGGGGCAGCCTTAAACTACCCAACTTATGATAAGGAGTTGGATGCATTGGTTCGAGCTTTAGAGACCTGACAACTCTACCTATGCCCTAAGGTATTCGGGATTCACACCGATCCTGAGTCCTTGAAACATTTGAAGGGCCATCACAAGGCAAATAAAAGGCATGCGCGATGGGTGGAGTACATTGAACTAAATCTCTCGAAGTAGTGTTATGATTTGCATCACTAATGTGCGCAGAAGGGAAAGAGTTCAGTCGAGAGAAGTAAGGGTTGAGGATGAAGAGCCTTATGGGTCTGGTTTTGATGAAGAAGATGATCGGAATTCTGTTGTTAGTAATAGGAGACAAGGAGGGCAGTTTAGAGAAGCTAGGAACCGGGAAGATAACAACATGGGTGGTATTAAGATGAAGATTCCATCATTTCAAGGTAGATTTGATCCTGAAGCATATCTTGAGTGGGAGAAAAAGATAGAGTTCGTATTTGACTGCCACAACTATTCTGAAGCAAAGAAGGTAAAATTAGCGGTGATTGAGTTTCTAACTATGCTATTACTTTGTGGGATCAGCTATTTATAAATTGGAGGCAAAATAGATAACGTCCAATAGAGACATGGGAGTAGATGAAAACGATGATGAGAAATCGGTTGATGCCAAGCTACTACTACTGAGAGTTGTACAAAAAACTACAAGGTCTTAGACAGGAAAACCGGAGCATGGAGGATTACAATAAGGAGATGGAGATTGCTATGATTCGAGCTAATGTAGAGGAGGATCGAGAGGCTACCATGGCTAGGTTTTTACTTGGATTAAATAAGGAAATCCTAGATAAGGTAGAGATGCAGCATTATGTGGAGTTGGAAGACATGGTGCACATAGCCATCAAAGTGGAGCAATAACTCAAGAAGGGGGGTGGATCATTTGCAGCCAGGAACTCTAGTTATACCTCTTGGAAACCAAGTTATACTAAGCAACTGGACAAGTCACCAACATCCAAAGTAGAGCCCAAGTATGCAAAAACCAGCCACATTCCTCTAGGTAAAATTGATATTTCTACCTCTAGGAATCGTGACATTAAATGTTTTAAATGTCAAGGTAGGGGACATATAGCAAGTCAATGTCCAAACAAGCAGGTCATGGTGTTGCAAGACAATGGTGAAATTGTGACTGACAATGAAGATTCTGATACCGATGACATGCCACCATTGGAGGACGATCCTGAGGAGGAATATTTAGCCCCTGATGCATTTACATTGGTGGCGAGGATAGCACTGAGCGTACATGCCAAAGAGGTTGATGAAGTGCAGCGAGAGAACATCTTTCATACTAGGTGCTACATCAAAGACAAGGTGTGTAGTGTGATTATTGATGGTGGTAGTTATATTAATGTTGCAAGCACAATTATGGTGGAGAAATTAGGACTACTAGTGTTGAAGCACCATAAATCGTATAAGTTGCAATGGTTAAATGATAGTGGTGAGATAAGGGTGAACAAGCAGGTGTTAGCTCCATTCTGAATTGGTAAGTACAAAGATGAAGTGTTGTGTGATGTAGTACCGATGCAAGCGGGACACTTATTGCTAGGGCGTCCATGGCAGTTTGATAGACATGTGAAGCATGACGGCTTTACGAATAAATACTCCTTTTTGCTTAATCAACAATCAATCATTCTTGTATCATTGACACCGCAGAATGTATATGAGGATCAAGTGAGATTGCAAAAAGAGAGTGATCAAAAGAAAGAGAGTGAACAAAAGAAAGAGAGTGAACCAAAGAAAAAGAAAACGAGTGAAAATCAGAGAGAGGCCAAGAAAAATGAGAGAGAAAAATAAAATCAAAATGCGGCCATTGAAAAACAATCAGAGAGAAAACAAAAGAATTTTTATGCAAAAGTGAGTGAGATTAAGCGAGCCATGTTTTCAAATCAGCCAATGACTGTACTTTTGTACAAAGAGGCACTTTTAAACACTAATGAACTTGACCTTGCTTTGCCTAGTTCTGTTGTTTCTCTTTTGCAGGGTATGAGGATGTCTTTCCCGAGCAAACACCACATGGGTTACCTCCAATCCGAGGGATTGAACATCAAATTGATTTTGTTCTCGGTGCGACAATTCCAAACTGACCAGCCTATTGGAGCAATCCCGAGGAGACAAAAGGAGCTTTAAAAGCAGGTAAGTGAGTAGTTGGAGAAAGGGCACGTGAGGGATAGCATGAGCCCATGCACAGTTCATGGGTTTTTTTTCAAAAATTTTGCCTAATTCCTCTCCCTCTCAAAATCCATCTTTTCTCTATCAAAATCCTCCAAACTCTCAAAGAACCCTTAGGCATCCATCATCATCATCCATTTCTTCATGCAAGGTTAGATTTCTCTTAATTTTTCTTAATTTCCATCAATTTCCTCTTCTCATAAACCTTTTTCTCTCCATTAAAAAACCCAAAATCCATCCAAAGTTGAGGTTCTCTATCAAAATCCCATGATTTCCATTCAAAGCTTGAATTCATTGACAATGGCAAGAGTGGGTAAGTCTCCCTCTCAATCATTTGGGATTTTCGAGTTGTTTTGGGGATGGGGTTTTCCTGTTCTTTGCCCTTGGGGCATGTTTTGTTTTGATGGCTCATTCCAAACAAGCAAACCCCTTCACAACGAAACAAGAGGGGCAACTAGGTCCCGCAAAAGGGTGGAAAAGATGGGCCATAGTGGTGGGGAACAGAGAAAGAAAAAGAAAAATGAAGCCTCACACTAAGAGCATTGGGAATAAGAATGTGGCATGTGAGCGTCAAGTGCAGAGTCATTGAGGGACATGGGCTACAACTTTGGTTTCATGCGGTGAATGGGTATGTGCTTCCCAACTGTCGAGAATTTTATTAGATGTTGGGAATGGTGGATGAGGATTTGTACTTATTGAAAACAAATGTGACAGGACAGGCGATTGAGGTCACTCTGACAGTCATCGCCGAGGCATTGCAGTATCAAAGGCCCATTGCCAACACCATTATCTTCCCCCATAACACCCGAGGGAGGAAATCACTCCAGGAGCATGCGAGCCTTATGTATGAGGAGGACCCTACACAGTTCAATGGAAAAATCTAAGTCGGGGGAGTTAACCATGCTTACGGAGTGATGAATAAAGTCCTCCACTACAATGTCTTGCCTCAGGGTGCGTGCTTGATGGTTTTCCCTAATCTCCAAACACGAGCTCAGATTGTCTGTTTATGACTTATACGAGCTGGTGAGTGTCACTCTCCCTCAAGTTAAAATGCAAGAAATGGAAAAAATCGTGTGTGTGAACAAAAATGTGTGTGTGCGCAAAAGTGCTCCCAATCGCAGAGAGACTTGAAATGTCATGTTTTAATTGGAGTGGATATTCCAAGGTCGTCTCCTTAGGGAAGGAAAGGTCAAATGCTTTGAGGGTGATTTGTAAAGAAATAAAAATTTGGAAAGTCTTGTGAATTGTGTCTTGGTGAGTTGTGTTTTAACAAAAATGCAAGAAAGCAAGGTTGGTTAATCCATAGAGGTCATTCCAACGGGAATGCCAAATCGACTCAATTCATTCAACCAATAATGTCTCGTTGTTTGATTGATTTGTTGGAAGTGAGGGACTATAGTGGTTGTGTTGGACAAAAGCATACCCTGTGACAAGTCTACTGTGTGTTAAGAACCTATAACCACGTCCGCACTCAACCTAGTCAAACCAAACACTTTACACTACGAGGAAGAATGAAAGATAGTCGATTTTACATAACCAACAGGAAATTTTGCTTGGATTTGCCAACTAAAAGTGTAGCTACTCATAGTAAAGGCAAAAACAAACATAATATAAAGAAACATGGCAGTGAAATGAAATATGATACTTGTATTGATGCAAGAAAAGGTTTAAACTATAAGAGCAAAGTCATTCATACCCAAAATACAAAGCTTGAAGATTAGATCCCCAAATGTAGAAAGGGAAATACAAGAACACTTAACTAAGCTTGATTATAACTTAAATAAAAGAGTTTAGAGTGAAATAGGGAAAGATTACAAGTAAAATAAAGCTTACTACAATGAAAATGGTGAAGGAAATGAAAAACCCAACTTTCTCTCTCTATAACTTCATCTTCAACATTGGATCTCCTCTCTCTAAACAAATTTAAAATCTAAATAGTGGTGTAAGACTCCCCTTCAATTTCATCCATCCTCTCCCCCATTAGCATCTGTGAATTGAATTGGAATGATTGGAGAGAGGTTGTCCACTTGAACAAACAATTTCTGTCCAAGCATTCTCCTCCCATGCATTTCCAACCATGCATGACTTATTCCGTTGTACCTAATCTCCGCACATCACCCGCAAATGTGTATGTAGGTGAGTGTCACTCTCCCTCGGAATGATGTGGAAAATGGGACAAACGTTCATGTGGAATGAAATGTATGTGTGTGTGAACAAAAGTGCTCTCCAAGTGTACAGAGACTTTCGAGGGTCGTGTTTTACATGAAATTTGTATTCCAAGGTCGTCTCCTCAAGGAAGGAAGGGAAATATGAAGGTGATTTCAATGAGAAAGAAAAAGTGTAAAAATCTTTGAGTTTGAGTTTTTGGTGAATTGTGTTCCTGGTGAAAATTAAATGGAAACAAGTGTTGGCTAATCCGGAGAGGTCATTCCAATGGGAATGCCAAATCAACTCAAGACCTTCCTCCAATGGTGCCTAAATGTTTGATTGATTCATAGAAATGAGGGACTAAAATGGAGGTGAGAATTCAAGCATACCCCATAATAACAAGTCTACGGTGTATCAAGAACTCATAACCACGTCCACACTCAATCTAGTCAAACCAAATCATCGTACACTATGAGGAGGAATGAAAAAAGGGTTGATTTAGCATACCCAAGAGGAATTCTCCATTGGATTAACCAACTAAAAGCTTAGCTACTCATATTTAAAGCAAGAACATAAATGTAATGAAGAGACATTGTAATGAAATGAAGATTGGGACATGTATTAATCCCAGAAAACTTAAACTATGAAGAAAAACATTCAATACCCATTTTAAAACTTGAAGTAAATAAAACTTAATACAGCAATGGTGAAATCCAAAATGTAGAACTAAACTTGCAATGTAATTTTAATAAATGACATTAAAGACATTAAATGAAGCTTACACAAGTCTTATAGAGGATTACGAGTGAAATGGATAAAGAGAGTGCAAAAATAGAAGCTTTCTCTCTCTAAACTATGTCTTCTACCTTGGAGCCTCTCTCTCTATACTGTAATAATCTGAATCATCTCCAAGAATACATGTATTTTCATCTATGAAGCTTGCGCTAGGTGTAAGACAGGCTTCTCATCCATAGGAGGCTGATTAGATGGCACTGGGTAGGCAAGGACAGGCCTAGTCTGCATCTCCCTTGCTTGATTGTTCTTTCCCCTCCTCATTAATGCCATTGCCTCCAAAGTCCAAGCATGGGTGTTGGGAGGCATGTAGTTGTGTAAGGGATGCAAAGGGACAAGTGGGAGAAGTGTAGGGGGGACCCCCAAATGGCTGAGTTTGAGTTGCAAGCTGTCTGTGCATTCTAAGAAAAACCTTTTGGAAGGTTTGTATAGGAATAGTTAAAATAGCAGATCAATAAGCAAAATCTTCCGGAAGGTTTTCATCCAAATTGAATTTTTCTTGGTTTCTTCACCCTCCAATCCTTCCTTTAAGCGATACCCTCATCTTCATTGACTTCAAACACTTCAATGGGAGCTTAACTCAAATCATTTACATCTTTTCACCTGTATTTATGCAAAACTCTATTAGAGAGAAGATTAAATGTATTTATTCCAAATTTCCAACAAAAGCAAGTATAAAAAGGGCATAACAACATACAATATATGCAATGTTTTGGGCTAATCACACCACCAACTTGAGCTTTGGTAGTCCCTAGCAAACATCACTTCAAACCACAAGCTATATAATAAAACAAAATCCATTCAAACAAGTAAATATCCAAACCCTCAAAATGCAAAAAATCATATTGCAATTAAAATAGACTTGGGCAATGATAAAATGTAACAACTGTGGTATTTTCATTGATCATTTTCAAAAGTTCATTACATTGGGTTCGAGTTTCAGAAGAAAACGACCCAAAACCTAAAGACACTTCTACTGGCTGACAAAAGTAACCCTAGCTATATACAATCTGAACTCAAAAGAAACAAAATACACAAAACATCCTAATCATCATCATCAAAGACATCCTCCCCCCTCAATCTCACTCCCAGACTCAGTCTCCATATCATCATCATCCTCATTAGTCTGTCCCACCTGAAAAATCATAGCAGGTATAGGAGTTGAGGCCGATGGTCCAGTCGGAGGCGGTGGAGGTCCACTAGGGATGGGTTATCCCAAGAATGTATTCCGAAATAGTTGTGTCACCATAATCAACAACCCATACATAGTCGACTCTAGGGCATCCATATGCTGCGACATGGTGCGGCCTGGGGGCAGATGTAGTAGGTGCTGAGGTGGATGGTCCTGCAGGGCTCTGGCCTTGAGGCTCTAGGTCTCTCTTCCCCAGTCCTGGCAGTCCTCTTGTTGTTGCTTGACTTTTCGATGGCTCTAGTCTCTGGGGGTAGCAGTGTATCGTGAGTGTAGGATTTTACCTTAGCGCGGTTGCACAGATAGGTGACAAGATTGTGAAGCGGGAGATTCGCCTTCAGCTTTATGGCCTTAGCGAATTCCCTCATTTCTTCAAAAATCAATATCGCTACATTGTGTGCCACCTCCGTTATGAATGCGTAGAGGCGGGTAAGCTTCTCGATGTTTGGGCTCTTCTCCGAGCCCAGGGCATTAAATTGTAATGTAATACCTTATTCATTACCCCATAGGCATGCTTAAGGCCCTCGACCAAAGTATTCCCCATATATGTGGTCGGGTCCTCGTAGGTGAGCCTCACGTAGTCGGTGAGAGTCCTCCCCCCTTCAACATTGGGTGGGTAGACTGGAGTAGTAGGAGGAGGCCTCTCATATCCCATCACCGTGGCTATCACTTTGGGGGTCACCTAAAAGGTCTTTCCCCTGACATTGTTCCTCAACCTACTCCCATTTTCTCCAAACACCAACAACTTCTTATAAAACTCTCTACAGATTCCCAAGTTGTATCCCTTCACCTCCTAAAACCAAACACTCAACCCACATTCCTCAATTACCCTCACAACCTCATCATTAGGCCCGAGAGATATCTTATCCATATACCTCTCGCACGTGACACCTTTTTCCTCAATTCGTTGTCTCCTCGTATTATGTTTAGCTTTAGTAGTTCTCCTCTCCTCCCTATTTTGGCTGCTAGTGCCCGTAGGTGGTGGGGAATGCCTGTCCTCTTGGTTTGGGCCATAAGGGCCAACAGTGCCCCCCCCCCCACCAAGGAGTGTTAAAATCACCCAAAGCAGCCTCTCCATAGGCTTAAAAGCATCCAAGGACATCCCATTCATACGAGCCATAGCAAGGGAGTTTAGGGAATTAAAGAATATCAAGATGGACTTGAGAAATTGGGGGAAATGTGAAGACCTAAAGTTTGTGAAGCACACCCAAAAATTTTGGCTAAAACAACTCAATAACCAACATAAATCAAGAGAAAAGTGAGAAATTTGGGTTTGGGTGAAGTGTTTTCAAGATTAGAGGAGACTAGAAGGAGAGGAGGGAGTTTGGAAGCTTAAGATTAAGGGGAAATGTGAAGGGTTTTTCAAAATTTCAAACTTAAAACCCTCGTTTTTAGCATTCTGGGCAAGACCTTTTGGAAGGTTTTGCTCACTACTTGGGTTAAAAATATCTAGTAGGCAAAATAGTCCGGAAGGTTTTGCTCACTGGACAAAACCTTCATGAAGGTTTTGTCTTTGCTACAAAACCTTGCCTTTGCTCCAAAACTCACATCCAAACCAACTTTCTTCAACTTCAAGACATTTTAACACTCTAACTATGACATCTATCCATCCAAAAACTTGAACCACACATATGAACCACAATTGAATGATCAGGCCCAAAGTCATTTTCAAAATTGCAACATGGTTTAAAATTTTGATGTTTTCAAAGTACAAGACATGGATTTCTACCTTTAAATATCAATATGAACACCTAAAATGTAAGACACATATTCAAATAACAAGGGTATCCCTAATTCATTCAAATATCAAAAACCTGAGCAGTATTCCCCCATCCTTTAAGCATAAGGCTATGAAAGACATCGTTCAAATGCCCAAACCAAGCACACATAAGCATCGCTATGGCTTTAAATGCTAAACTAGAGTATGCACTTACACATTCAGCTTTAAACTCGTGTGTGTGAAGTGTACATGTAATTTAAGCACTTACACAATAGAATTCATATTCACTTTGGCTATCCTGATGTGAACCCCAATCGACTTCCTTTGAGACCCAACAACAATATTGGAAATACAACCCAAGAAAGTCAAATTCAGGTCTTTGGATGGAGAATCTAAACCCGTTGAGAACTCATTTTAAGAACCTAGATTATATTAAAATCTAGACCCGTTGAAGAACCCTTCTCAAGAACACAGATTACAAGGAGGAACGCCACAAAGGTTGTGATTTACCTTTGATAAGTTCAAAAATTCAATCAAGAACAGGAGGAGTAAACTCAACTCAAATCATAATCAAAATTTATTATATATTGTCCCTCCTATTTCATTGACAGAACACCTATTTATAGGCTGGCCATTACAAGGATTAGGAAACTTCCTAAAAAAGCTTTCCTATTTAAAAAATATCTCTTACTTGTTGGTAAAGAAATATCTCTTACTTTCCTAAAACTCTTGAAGAAAAAAGAAAGACATTCAGCCCTTTAATCGGCTGATCACATGCCTAAATAGAAAAAGGAAAGTACTTGGCATACAAGCCTTACAATTAGACCCTAAAAAGAGTTAATAGTGCGCAGTTACTGTAGCGTGAATAGTGCAGTTCTACAATAACTACGAAAACCCTAGTTCATAAGAAATAAAACATGTGTGGGCTAAGCATCCTCAAACCCACTTATTCTAAACTAATAATAAAAGTTCTTTAAACAAATTGAAAGCCTTAAGAACAAAAGGCCCTATCTCTAAGTCATGTCTTCAGGTCTTCCATAACTTGGATCAAGTGCATCAAAATTGGTTCTCCTTCTTTCAAGCCCATCTTGAGTGTTGGGCTCTTGCTAGCTTCATCCCACCAATCCTTCCATTGCTTCCTTGATCCTCTTGGCTCTTGACCTTGCAATTGGAACATCTGGACATGCAAAGGATCTTTAAGAGTAGGCCCACCTTGGCTCTCATCATATCCAAATTAAGCTATGATGCAACCTCACCAAGGTGTCTCTCAACAAAGAATCACACTGTAGTTATTCTGGCATGCTCTCCATGGCATAATCCCATGAAGGAAATGCTAGGGCATTAGATAGTGAACCAACTTCTCTTTTTTCTTTAAAAGTATGCATCCCCCAAGCTTCTCTAGATCATTTAGGACTTTCACAGGTTATAGTGGAGTCGTGGGGTGATATTGAGGTAAGTGAAATGAATGATATAGGATAACAAAGAGGGTTGTTCCAAGTGAACGACATTTATTACAAAAACACATCCCTTTTCATGGGAGTTTTAGTATAACACCATCAACACACCCTTTATTTCTTTCTCTCTTTTCCTTAACATTTTCCTTTTATTTTGTCATTCTTTCTGATTTTCACCCCTTTTTTCTCTTAATTTTCCATTCAACTCTTTGAGTTTCAACATCATTCATCCATTTTGTTTGAGTTTCCACACCAAACTTCCTTCTGTTTGATGATCACTCATATTCAGCTCTAGGAACAAGCAAGGTGAGGTAGATTTTAATCATTTTGCACTGGCTTGGTCACATGTGTGGCATGGAAACGAATTTACAATTCAGGCTCAATCACGGCACTAGGAATAAAATTTTCACAAGAAAAAGGACAAAGGCTAAGATCATTTCTAGATAGGCATGGGAGAGAATTGTATATATCAAGACAAATTCAATCAACTACCCAAATGCACCTAACCAAAACAAGCATAATGAGATTATTGAACACATTTGCAATTTGAAAATTTATTCCTTAAGTAATTGTAAGTTCCCTCCAATAATGATTGATACTAAAGCTCACATGGGTACTTACTCATCTCCACTATTCATGTAAAACACTAAATTGTGAACTCAATCCATAAATTGAAGAAATTACACATTCAAGGTATACACATTGGTGAGTTCAAAAGCAAACATGATGTGAAACCCGCTGGAATAACGAGATCCAACACCGAAAAGAACCCAAGATCGTTTTACGATCAGATTTTATGGTAGATCTCGACCCGTTGTTTACGACAAACAAGAACCTTGGTATATAGACCTCAACCCGCTATTTGTGAAACAAGAACCTCGGTATAAAGGAAGACGCCACAAACAGTGTGGAAACCCGTTTGATAAGTCATTGGTGAACACTACGGAGAATTCTGATAAGTTTGTTTAGTTCTTCAAAGAACCGAAGAGAAAACACTCTCAAAATTGGCTGAATAATGATCTGAATTTTAATTGATTTGAATGCCTATTTATAGGCTGGCCATTACAAGGATTCGGAAACTTCCTAAAATAGCTATCCTATTTAAGAAATATCTCTTACTTTTGGGTAAAGAAATATCTCTTACTTTCCTAAGACTCTTGAAGAAAAAAATAAAGACATTCATCCCTTTAAATGGTTGATCACATGCCTAAATAGAAAAAGGGAAAGTACTTGGCATACAAGCCTTACAATTAGACCCTAAACAGAGTGAATAGTGCATAGTTACTGTAGCGTGAACAGTGCAACAATACAGTAACTACGAAAACCCTAGTTCATAATAAATAAAACATGTGGGCTAAGCATTCTCAAGCCCACTTATTAATAATTTTAATCCTTTAGACAAATTGGAGGCCTTAACAACAAGAAGCCAATTTAAGCTTAGCCTTAGCCCCTAGCTGGATTCTTCTAGAACTTGAATCATGTTGATGAATCTTTGTTGCCCAAGTGGATCATCGTCAATGGGCCTCCATGAACTTGCTTGATTTCATGCCTCTTGAATAAGTCCATTAAGTACCTCTTTAAACTTCCTTGCTCGTGCCCTCGTAACCGGCCCACTTGGAACTTGAACTAAATTCCTTGAAGTTGTGTTATGATTTGCATCATTCCCCTCTTCTTGAAAAGGATTTTCCCTCAAATCATCACCTACAACAAAAGGACCCAAATCAGTAACATTAAAAGTAGCACTTACGTTGTACTCACCAGGTAAATCTAGATTGTAGGCGTTGTCATTGACGCGCTAGGACTTGGAAAGGACCATCTCCCCTTGGAAGCAATTTGGAACGTCTTTGCGCTGGAAATTTCTCTTTTCTCATATGTAGCCAAACCCAATCTCCGGGTTCAAAAATCAGCTTGTGACGTTCCTTGTTAGCTTGTTTTGTGTATTGCTCCGTTCTTCGCTCAATGTTGAGTCTTGCTTTCTCATGAATCTGCTTGACAAAGTCAGCTTTCTTCTTGCCATCTAAATTAATATGCTCAGTCAAAGGTAAAGGAGATAAATCCAATGGGGTTAAAGGATTAAATCCATACACAATTTCAAATGGTGAAAATTTAAAAGCAGAATGAATGGATTGGTTATAAGCAAACTCAACATGTGGTAAATATTCTTCCCATGTTTTGATGTTCTTTTTAATGATTGCCCTCAATAAAGTAGACAAAGTCCTATTTACTACTTCAGTTTGACCATCAGTTTGCGGATGACAAGTAGTAGAAAACAATAGCTAAGTACCCAGCTTACACCACAATGTCTTCCAAAAATAGCTCAGGAACTTAGCATCTCGATCTGAAACAATTGTTCTAGGCATGCCATGTAATCTCACAATCTCTTTAAAGAACAACTTAGCAACATGCGAAGCATCATTCGTTTTGTGACATGGAATGAAGTGTGCCATCTTAGAGAATCTATCCATAACCACAAAAATTGAATTTCTCCCACGCTTAGTCCTAGCCAATCCTAACACAAAGTCCATTGAAATATCAATCCATGGCTCACTAGGAATTGGTAAAGGAGTTTACAAACCAATGGGCTACACTCTGGATTTAGCTTGCCTACATGTGATACATCTACCACAAATTCTCTCAACATCTCTTTTCATGTGAGGCCAATAGAAGTGTTCTTGCAACACAGCTAAAGTCTTTGTAACTCCAAAATGGCCCATTAATCCCCCACCATGAGATTCCTGCATTAACAACTCCCTCAAGGAACAATTAGGCACGCATAACTTATTCTCTCGAAATAGGAATCCATCAAGCCTAAAGAACTTACCATTACCGGTTTTCTCACAAGCCCAGTATTTCTCACAAAATTCATGATCATCAGCGTATAAATTTTTAATGTGCTCAAAACCAAGGAATTTTGCATCAAGTGTAGAGAGTAATGCATAACTGTGNAAGTCTTTGCCACTCCAAAATGTCCCATTAATCCCCCACCATGAGATTCCTGCATTAACAACTCCCTTAAGGAACAATTAGGCACGCATAACTTATTCTCTCGAAATAGGAATCTATCAAGCCTAAAGAACTTACCATTACCGGTTTTCTCTCAAGCTCGGTATTCCTCACAAAATTCGTGATTATCAGTGTATAAATTTTTAATGTGCTCAAAACCAAGGAATTTTGCATCAAGTGTAGAGAGTAATGCATAACTGTGAGAAAGTGCATCGGTGACCACATTCTCCTTACCTTGCTTATACCGGATGACGTATGGGAACGTCTCAATGTACTCCACCCATCGTGCATGCCTTTTATTTAGCTTGTGCTGGCCCCTTCAAGTGTTTCAAGGACTCATAATCGGTGTGAATCACGAATTCCTTAGGCCATAGGTAGTGTTGCCAAGTCTCTAAAGCTTGAACCAAAGCATACAACTCCTTATCGTAAGTTGGGTAGTTTAAGGCTGTCCCGCTTAGTTTCTCGCTGAAGTAAGCAATTGGTCGTCCTTCCTACATAAGCACTGCTTCTATGCCAAATACCTGAAGCATCACATTCAATCTCAAACGTTTTCAAAAAGTTAGATAAAGACAANTGTGCATCGGCGACCACATTCTCCTCACCTTGCTTATATTGGATGACGTATGGGAACATCTCAATGTACTCCACCCATCGTGCATGCCTTTTATTTAGCTTGTGCTGGCCCTTCAAGTGTTTCAAGGACTCATGAACGGTGTGAATCATGAATTCCTTAGACCATAGGTAGTGTTGCCAAGTCTCTAAAGCTCGAACCAATGCATACAACTCCTTATCGTATGTTGGGTAGTTTAAGGCTGCCCTGCTTAGTTTCTCGCTGAAGTAAGCAATTGGTCGTCCTTCCTGGATAAGCACTGCTCCTATGCCAACACCTGAAGCATCACATTCAATCTCAAACGTTTTCAAAAAGTTAGGTAAAGACAATAAGGGGGTGTTGGTCAGCTTCTCATTGATTAATTGAAACGCCTTTTCTTTTTCTTCACCCCATCTAAATCCAACGTTCTTCTTGATCACTTCGGTAAGTGGTGCGGCTATGCTACTAAAGTCCTTCACAAACTACCGATAGAAACTAGCAAGTTCATGAAAACTACGAACATTACTTACACTTGTGGAACTCGGCCATTCTTAGATTGCACGTACCTTCTCTTTGTCAACCTGTATACCTTGTGCACTAACAATATAACCCAGAAATACAAGCCTATCGGTATAAAAAGTACACTTCTTTAGATTAGCAAACAACTTTTCTTTCCTAAGCANACGGTGTGAATCATGAATTCCTTAGACCATAGGTAGTGTTGCCAAGTCTCTAAAGCTCGAACCAATGCATACAACTCCTTATCGTATGTTGGGTAGTTTAAGGCTGCCCTGCTTAGTTTCTCGCTGAAGTAAGCAATTGGTCGTCCTTCCTACATAAGCACTGCTTCTATGCCAAATACCTGAAGCATCACATTCAATCTCAAACGTTTTCAAAAAGTTAGATAAAGACAATAAGGGGGCGTTGGTCAGCTTCTCTTTGATTAATTGAAACGCCTTTTCTTGTTCTTCACCCCATCTAAGTCCAACGTTCTTCTTGATCACTTCGGTAAGTGGTGCGGTTATGCTACTAAAGTCCTTCACAAACTACCGATAGAAACTAGCAAGTTCATGAAAACTACGAACATTACTTACACTTGTGGAACTCGGCCATTCTTAGATTGCACGTACCTTCTCTTTGTCAACCTGTATACCTTGTGCACTAACAATATAACCCAGAAATACAAGCCTATCGGTATAAAAAGTACACTTCTTTAGATTAGCAAACAACTTTTCTTTCCTAAGCACATCTAAAACAGATTTCAAATGTATTACATGATCGTCCATGTTTTTGCTATAAATGAGTATATCATCAAAGTAGACAACAACAAATCTGCCTATAAATTCACGCAAAACATGATTCATAAGTCTCATAAAAGTGCTCAGAGCGTTAGTCAATCCAAAGGGCATAACTAACCATTCATACAAGCCATATTTTGTTTTAAAGGCTATTTTCCCTTCATCTACTTCTTTTATTCTAATCTGATGATAACCACTCTTTAAGTCAATCTTAGANAATAGAAACTAGCAAATCCATGAAAACTACGTACATTATTACGTACACTTGTGGGACTCGGCCATTCTTGGATTGCACGTAAGTCAATCTTAGAAAATACACAAGATCCATGCAGCTCATCTAACATATCATCTAAGCGAGGAATAGGATGACTATACTTTACCGTTATGTTGTTGATGGCCCGGCAATCGGGGCACATTCTCCACATCCCATCCTTCTTAGGTACAAGTAAAACCGAAACAACGCATGGGCTCATGCTCTCCCTCACGTGCCCTTTCTCCAACAACTCACTTACCTGCCGTTGAAGCTCCTTTGTCTCCTTGGGATTGCTCCTATAGGTTGGTCGATTTGGAATTGTTGCACCGGGAACAAAATCAGTTTGATGTTCAATCCCTCGGATTGGAGGTAACCTATGTGGTGTTTCCTCGGGAAAGACATCCTCATACTCCTGCAAAAGAGAAACAACAGAATTAGGCAAAGCAAGGTCAAGTTCGTTAGTGTNTCCATGTGGTGTTTCCTGGGGAAAGACTTCCTCATACTCCTGCAAAAGAGAAACAACAGAACTAGGCAAAGCAAGGTCAAGTTCGTTAGTGTTTAAAAGTGCCTCTTTGTACAAAAGTACAATCATCGGCTGATTTGAAAACATGGCTCTCTTAATCTCACTCACTTTTGCATAGAAATTCTTTTGTTTCCTCTCTGATTTTTTTTTCAGTGGCTGCATTCTGATTTTCTTTTTCCCTCTCATTTTTCTTGGCCTCTCTCTGATTTTCACTCATTTTTTTTTTCTTTGGTTCACTCTCTTTCTTTTGATCACTCTCTTTTTGCAACCTCACTTGATCCTCATATACTTGCTGTGGTATCAATGGTACAAGAGTGCTTAATCGTTGATTAAGCACAAAGGAGTATTTGTTTGTAAAGCCATAAAGCTTCATATGCCTATCAAATTGTCATCGATGCCCTAGCAATAAGTGTCCGGCTTGCATCGGTACTACAACACACAATACATCATATTCGTACTTACCAATTTGAATTGCAACTAACACCTGCTTGTTCACCCTTATTTCACCACTATCATTCAACCATTGCAACATATATGGTTTAGGGTGCTTCAACATGGGTAGGCCCAACTTTTCCACCATAATTGTGCTTGTAACATTAGTACAACTACCGCCATCAATAATTACACTACACACCTTGTCTTTGATGTAGCACCTAGTGTGGAAGATGTTCTCCCGTTGCACTTCATCAACCTCCTTCGCATGCGCTCTCAATGCTCTCCTTGCCACCAATGTCAATGCATCAGAGGCTAAATATTCCTCCTCAGGAATGTCCTCCAATGGTGGCATGCCATCGGTGTCAGAATCTTCTTCGTCGGTCACAATTTTACCATTGCCTTGCAACACCATGACCTGCTTGTTTGGACATTGACTTGCTATGTGTTCCCTGCCTTGACATTTAAAACATTTAATTTCACGATTCCTAGCGGTAGAAGAGTCGATTTTACCTTGAGGAATGTGGCTGGTGTTCGCAGACTTGGGCTCGGCTTTGGACGTTGGTGACTTGTCCAGTTGCTTGGTATAGCTCAATTTCCAAGAATTAGAACTCGAGTTATGGGCTGCACGTGTCCCACCCCCTCTCTTGAGTTGTTGCTCCACTTTGATGGCCATGTGCATCATATCTTCCAACTCCTCGTAATGCTGCATCTCCACCTTATCTTGGATTTCCTTATTTAATCCAAGTAAGAACCTAGCCATGGTAGCCTCTCGATCTTCCTCTACATTAGCTCGGATCATAGCAATCTCCATCTCCTTGTAGTAATCCTCCACACTCCAGCTTCCCTGTCTAAGACCTTGTAGTTTTTTGTACAACTCTCGGTAGTAGTAACTTAGAACGAACCGCTTTCTCATCACCGTTTTCATCTCCTCCCATGTCTCTATCGGACGTTCTCTATTTCCCTTCCGGTTTATAACAAGCTGATTCCACCAAGTAATAGCATAGTCAGAAAACTCAATTCTAATTTTTCCTTCTTTGCATCAGAATAGTTATAGCTGTCAAATACGAACTCCATCTTCTTCTCCCACTCAAGGTATGCTTCAGGATCGGATCTACCTTGAAAGGATGAAATTTTCATCTTAATACCACCCAAGTTGTTATCTTCCCAGTTCCTAGCTTTTCTAAACTGCCCTCCATGTCTCCTATTACTAACAATAGAATTCTGATCATCTTCTTCATCAAAACCAGCCCCATAAGGCTCTTCATCTTCTCCCCTTACTTCCCTTGGTTGAACTCTTTCCCTTCCATGCACATTAGGGAAATTTTGTGGCTGCCACTCGTGTATTCTACATCTGATCTATCCGTTCGTGGACTTGCTCTAGTTCCAACATCATCACACTCATCATGGCCTCCATAAACAATTTTGGGTCAGCAAGATCCGTAGCATTGTTGTGAGACATGATTGCTGCAAAACAAAGTTAGAAAAAAAAAACAAAAAGAAAAAAAAACCCTCACAATTGTCTCCCTTACGTGTTTACACTCAAGAATGTGGATCACTCTACACTCGTGTTACACTCAAAATACATGGCTTTTTTTAACCCTTTAATGTTCTCACCACTCTTGCCTTTTTCCACTCAATAATCTCTTTCAGTTCTTTTGAAACTAAACAAACAATTCTCAAAATTTCCAGCAACAATTCACCAAGGACATGGCTGATTAGATTTTCAGAAGCACAAAATAACAAAATTTTCAAAAACTTCTGATTTTGGGGTGAGGTGGTTTTCAGGCTTGTTGGACCCAAGATAGTTGAACTCAAACAATCTGATTTTTTTTTTTCAGGCTATGGATGAACACAAACAATCTGATTTTTTTTGGCTATATATATATTCTGCCCCCTTTTTTTTTTGATCAGCAACTAACTTTTTGTGGTGACAGACTATGAATTTGAAATAAGTAGAACCGACAAAATATGAGCGGAATGGGGTAAAGGAAATTCGACTGCACTAGGGTAAGTGAACTGAATTTTTAGAAACTAAAAGAACATAGAATAATGAAGAGAAATAAACAGTGAATAACGAAGAGGAAGGTTTTAAGACATAGGCAAACCTGAACTCGAGCCTTGGCTTTGATACCAAATGATGTGAAACCTGCAGGAATAACGAGATCCAACAACGAAAAGAACCCAAGATTGTTTTACGATCAGATTTTATAGTAGACCTCGACCCGTTGTTTACGACAAACAAGAACCTTGGTATATAGACCGCAACCCGCTGTTTGTGAAACAAGAACCTCGGTATAAAGGAAGACGCCACAAACGATGTAGAAACCCGTTTGATAAGTCATTGGTGAATGCCACGGAGAATTCCGATAAGTTCGTTTATTTCTTCAAAAAACCAAAGAGAAAACACTCTCAAAATTTGCTGAATAATGATATGAATTTTCATTGATTTGAATGCCTATTTATAGTGATGCAAATCATAATATAACTTCAAGGGATTTAATTCAAGTTCCAAGTGGGCCGGTTACGTGAGCACGAGCAAGGAAGTTTAAAGATGTACTCAATGGTCTAATTCAAGAGGCATGGAATCAAACAAGTTTGTGGAGGCCCATTGACCATGATCCACTTGGGCAACAAAGATTCATCAACATGATTCAATTTCTAGAAGAATCCAGCTAGGGGCTAAGGCTCGGATGCAATTTGTTTATTGTTGTTAAGGCCTCCAATTTGTCTAAAGGATTAGAATTATTAATAAATGGGCTTGAGGATACTTAGCTCACATGTTTTATTTCTTATGAAGTAGGGTTTTCAAAGTTATTGTAGCGTGCACTGTTCATGCTACAGTACGTGCACTATTCTTTATTTTTAGGGTCTAATTGTAAGGCTTGTATGCCAAGTACTTTCCTTTTTCTATTTAGGCATGTGCTCAACCATTTAAAGGGCTGAATGTCTTTCCTTTTTTCTTCAAGAGTCTTAGGAAAGTAAGAGATATTTATTTACCCACAAGTAAGAGATATTTCCTACGTAGGATAGCTATTTTAGGAAGATTCCTAATCCTTGTAATGACCAGCCTATAAATAGGCATTCAGATCAATGAAATTTTAGATCATTATTCAGCAAATTTTGAGAGTGTTTTCTTTTTTATTCTTTGAAGAACTAAACAAACTTATCGGAATTCTCCATGGCGTTCACCTAAGATTTATCAAACGGGTTTCCACACCGTTTGTGGAGTCTTCCTTTATACTGAGGTTCTTGTTTCACAAACAATGGGTTGAGGTCTATATACCAAGGTTCTTGTTTGTTGTAAACAACGGGTCAAGGTCTACCATAAAATCTGTTTGTTAAACGATCTTGGGTTCTTTTCGTTGTCGGTTCTCGTTATTCCGGCGGGTAACACATCATATAGGCTGGTCATTACAAGGATTAGGAAACTTCCTAAAATAGCTATCCTATTTAAGAAATATCTCTTACTTGTGGGTAAAGAAATATCTCTTACTTTCCTAAGACTGTTGAAGAAAAAAAGAAAGATATTCAGCCCTTTAAATGGCTGATCACATGCCTAAATAGAAAAAGGAAAGTACTTGACATACAAGCCTTACAATTACACCCTAAACAGAGTGAATAGTGCGCGGTTACTGTACCGTGAACAGTGCAACAATACAATAACTACGAAAACCCTAGTTCATAATAAATAAAACATGTGAGCTAAGCATCCTCAAGCCCACTTATTAATAATTGTAATCCTTTAGACAAATTGGAGGCCATAACAACAAGAAGCCAATTTAACCTTAGCCTTAGCCCCCAGCTGGATTCTTCTAGAACTTGAATCATATTGATGAATCTTTGTTGCCCAAGTGGATCATGGTCAATGAGCCTCCATGAACTTGCTTGATTCCATGCCTCTTGAATTAGTCCATCGAGTACCTCTTTAAACTTCCTTGCTCGTGCTCTCGTAACCGGCCCACTTGGAACTTGAACTAAATCCCTTGAAGTTGTATTATGATTTGCATCAATNTTAGTCCATCGAGTACCTCTTTAAACTTCCTTGCTCGTGCTCTCGTAACCGGCCCACTTGGAACTTGAACTAAATCCCTTGAACTTGTGTTATGATTTGCATCAACTTTCCACCTCCTGGCCATCCACTTCTACCCCCACGGATTCAACTGTCTTAGAGGTGCAGGAGTCCGATGATGAAGAGTTTGGTGACGGGGAGTCCGATGATGAGGGTTCGGGTGATGATACAGAGGAGGAATGAGACCACTCTTGTTTTGTTGTTTGTGGTAGATTGCACATAAGTGGTTTAGTTGTAGTTGGCCTAATAAAAAAGTCTCTAGGGTCACCGGCCATTCTTTTTGTTTCAAAATCTCTTTACTGAAATTTGTCAAGTTATGAATGAAAGAATCACATCTTATTTGATTTAATTTTCTCAGAGTTCATTTACATAATTGCATTATGATTTCAGTATTTTGTTGATTGGTGAATTGTTGAACATGAATGGAATTGTTGTTTTTATGTGTTGCAGTTTGAAAATAAAGTTTGCTAGGGACTAGCAAAACTCATGTTGGGGGGTGTGATGAGTATAGAATATTGCATATCATGTACTTCTTTATCAACCATATTTCATGTTTTGTGTTGAAAATTCGGGGAATTTCTTTCAAACTCACAATTATTGGATATTCGTGTGATTATATGTAAAGAGCTGGTAAGGTCACCAAGTC
The DNA here is from genome assembly GCA_963454935.2 of Ilex paraguariensis. NCBI lineage: Eukaryota > Viridiplantae > Streptophyta > Magnoliopsida > Aquifoliales > Aquifoliaceae > Ilex > Ilex paraguariensis. Next base: position 4,260,060 of record CAUOFW020002835.1, read on the forward strand.
CTCAAAGGCAATGGGGAAGAAGGGAATGCTTAACGGATGGCTAGGGACCTCAAGTAACCAAAGAAATCCCAAAGCATTACAAAACATACAGATAGAAGTCAGCCAAAACCTACCAGTACAAGTTAGTCAAAACCTACCAGTAGAAGATCCAAAACCTACCTCAGCCATGCAAAAAACCTACCCGTAGAAAATCTTACAGGAAAAAACCTACTGGTTGGTTTTCTTATGTTATACCAGTAGATTTTGCCCCAATTTGCCAGAAATCTGGTCATGATCCTCTCCTTACCCCTAAATTCAGATTTCAAGTGAGAGAGGAGAGAAGCAATAGAGAGAATAGGGGTGATTGGGAAAGCATGGGAGGAGCATGTTTGGCCAGTTTTTGCTTGTTCAAGTGTCCAACCTTTCCCCACTCATTGCAATTGAGTTCACATAGGCTAAGGGAAAGGGAATAAATGAAAATTAGCAAGTCCTACACTGATATGGAACCCGCCGGAATAACGAGATCCAACAACGAAAAGAACCCAAGATCATTTTACGAGTAGATTTTATGGTAGACCTTGACCCGTTGTTAACGACAAACAAGAACCTTGGTATATAGACCTCAACCCGCTGTTTGTGAAACAAGAACCTCAGTATAAAGGAAGATGCCACATACGGTGTGGAAACCCGTTTGATAAGTCATTGGTGAACGCCACAGAGAATTCCGATAAGTTCGTTTAGTTCTTCAAAAAACCGAAGAGAAAACACTCTCAAAATTTGCTGAATAATAATCCGAATTTTCATTGATTTGAATGCCTATTTATAGGCTGGTCATTACAAGGATTAGGAAACTTCCTAAAATAGCTATCCTATTTAAGAAATATCTCTTACTTGTGGGTAAAGAAATATCTCTTACTTTCCTAAGACTCTTGAAGAAAAAAATAAAGACATTCAACCCTTTAAATGACTGATCACATGCCTAAATAGAAAAAGGAAAGTACATGACATACAAGCCTTACAATTAGACCCCAAAAAGAGTGAATAGTGCACGGTTATTGTAGCGTGAACAGTGCAAAGCTACAGTAACTACGAAAACCCTAGTTCATAATAAATAAAACATGTGGGCTAAGCATCCTCAAGCCCACTTATTAATAATTCTAATGCTTTTGACAAATTGGAGGCCTTAACAACAAGAAGCCAATTTAAGCTTAGCCTTAGCCCCTAGCTGGATTCTTCTAGAATTTGAATCATGTTGATGAATCTTTGTTGCCCAAGTGGATCATGGTGGGCCTCCCACGAACTTGCTTGATTCCATGCCTCTTGAATTAGTCCATTGAGTATCTCTTTAAACTTCCTTGCTCGTGCTCTCATAACCGGCCCACTTGGAACTTGAACTAAATCCCTTGAAGTTGTGTTATGATTTGCATCATACACCTTTATTCAGTTTTACATGCTTTTAAAGAGAAAAGCTCCCAGGTAGAAATTTAAGTTTTAGAGAGCAAGTTGGATTTTCACATTTCCTTCACCATTTTCATTGCAGTAAGCTTTATATTACTTGTAATCTTTCCCCCTTATAATTTAAACTCTTTTGTTCAAGTTGTAATCAATCTTAGTGAAGTATTTTAGCATTTCCATTTCTACATTTGGGTATTTTCCTCTTCAAGCTTTGTAATTTGGTTATGAATGACTTTACTCTTGTAGTTTAAACCTTTTATTGCATCAATACAAGTTCATGCTTCATTTCATTACCATGTCTCTTTACCTTACGTTGGCTCTTGCTTTTACTATGAGTAGTTAGACTTTTAGATGGCAAATCGAAGTGGAATTTCCTCTAGGGTCTATAAAATTGACCTTCTTTCATTCTTCCTTGTTTGGTTTAACTAGATTGAGTGCGGACTTGGTTGTGGGGTCTTGATACACCCTAGACTTGTCATAGGGTATGTTTGTACCCAACCCATTCACATTAATCCCTCTCTTCCTACGAATCAAACAAACATTGTGACACCATAGCCAATCTTGTTTTCTTGCATATTTCTCAAAACTAAACTTTCCAAAACACAAATTAAAGATTTTCCAATTTTCATTTCTTTTACAAATCAGCCTTCAAAGCATTTGACCTTTCCTTCCTTGAGGAGATGACCTTGGAATACACATTCTAAGTAAAACACGACATTGCAAGTCTCTCTATACTTGGGAAGCACTTTTGCACACACATTTATGTTCACACGCACGATTTTCCCAATTTCTTGCATCGAACCCGAGGGAGAGTGACACTCACCAACTCGTATAAACCATATACACAGAATCCATGCTCATGTTTGTAGATTTGGGAAAACCAGTCAAGCATTTTTGGCACCGTTCTTGGTGAAGGCTAAGTGTCGAATTTGAACGTGATTTGGGGACAACGGAGGTAAGTCCTATGATTCTCATCAAAATAGACTAGTGAGACGTGTCCTAGGACCAAATATGAATATAGACTAGACCAAGACCCACCCAAGGATGCCGGAGATAATTTCAGGGATGATGGTGCCAATGTTCCGAGGGGCGGGGAAAAGCAAAACCACTGAGTGCAATTCCCCTCCAGGAAATGAAGAAAATAATCTCCCGATGGACCCTTCAGCGAGGTCACTGAGGGATTATCTCCTACCATGGAGTCGAACCAGAAAATCCTGATCTTCACATTAAGGAATTTGAGAAAATTGTTGGAACATTCATTACAAATCATGCCATGGAAGACATGGCACGCATGAAATTATTTCCCTTCTCCCTCGAAGACAAAGCTAAAACTTGGTTGAACTTGTTGAAACCCGGATCGATAAGTCTTGGGCACAAAATGCTTTCCATATTTTTAAACAAATTTTTTCCGGTGCCAAAGGCCACTACTTTTAAGAAACAAATTCAAAAATTTTTTTAAAAAATCAAATGAGCAGTTCTATCAATGTTGGGATAGATACAAGGACTTGTTTATACTGTATTCCATATCATGGATTCGAACCATGGCAATTGGTGGATTTATTTTATAAAGGAATTACACTGGGCCATCCACAATTCATCAACATGATGTGCAACAGAGAGTTTCTAAGTAAGGATTTTGATGAGGCCCTTGCGTACTTTTAACACTTTGATGGAAAGTACCCAATCTTGGGATATCATGAATCCCACCAATGGGCCAAGGTCCTCTCTAGGTAGCAACTAAGTGGAGGAGGGGTGTATAACTTGTATGACCAAGAAGACTTGGTTGCCAGAATAACAAAATTGTCTCGCAACGCGAAGAGTCTTGAGGTTAATAGGCAACATGAGGTGTCTAACATCACAAAATGTCGAGGAATTTTGCTCTATATTTGAGAGTGTTGAGCATTCTATTTCAGAGTGCCCAAGCATTTCAGCACTCAAAGAGGTATATCATGAGAAAGCTTTCAACCAAAGTAGGCAATCAGTCCCTTCACACTCCAACACATGAACTTTAGTTGGAAGAATGACAACCCTCTTCCTCATGGGTCTAGCACTCATTTCTCCCAAGAAAAACCAATCATACTATGGTCATGGTCCCTCATCTAGTTCCCAATACCCACAGTCCAATCCACAGGGGTTTTCACAAAACCCACGTCAACAAGGACCACCTAACCCACCTACCTACCAACCTTCTCACTAGAGAAAGAGGTTGTCGTGCATCATTTCATTCAAAGCCAAACCACACTCAACAATCAAACAGTAGCCACTTTTAATGACATCTGGACTCAAATCACTAAGTTGAACAATGCCATAGGGTCATCCCTGATTAGTAGTTAAAATTAGCAACTTATTATGCCTTTTTTAGACTAATTATGCTTTGATAGAGTTTCAATGATGACATCTAAGGAGAAAGATTGTGCAAGGGCCTAAAGTCAATGGATATCAAATTATCATGCAACACCCACGTGTTTTGGAACAAAATTGGAGAAGTTTGAACATCCTCTTGAATTATTTGAGGACCAAACTACTGAGGGGATGTTACATGGTGTGTTGCAGTTATTCCCTAAGAACAAAAAGCTAGAGGGTACTTGAGTACAACGTTTGAACGCCAATCCACGTTTGAACATTTGGCTTCAATTATTTGAGGACCAGATTGTTGACTGCTAGGGCGATGGCATATGGCTGTTGCAGTTACTCTCACAAAAGAATAAAGGCCATTTGAGTAGGATGTTCAAACTCTCGAACTCCCATCAAGGAAGACAGGGGATAACGTTCAAACGCCATCTAACATTCAAACGTTATCCTCAGACAAGCTGTGAAGTGGTTGATTTTCTATCTGAACCTTGGGGCATTCACTTGGACTTTGAACGCCTTGTGCTATTCTTCCACACTTCTTTGCCTCCTCCTCCTTACCTATAAATACTACCAATGTGCGAGCTTCAAAGGTGGGCTAGAGTTAGTCTTAGACATAGACTTACATTTACTTGCATAGATGGAGATAGGTTCATCTTTTGGTTGAGGAGGAAACCCTCCAAAAGTGACTAGCTTTCTTCTATTTTCATTATTAGTTTCATTTGCTTCCATTGTTTCAGCTTCCTTCTTCCCTTAGAGGAGTGAAACTCTTCCACTTTTTTAGAGCTTTACCAAAGCCATGAAGGGTGGAACGTGATTCACTCATTCTTCATCGAAGATTGGCTCCTTGTGTAGTGTGTTTTACCTTGTAACTCCTTTATTTGGAGGGATGAAAATACTCACATTCCAAACTTTACCAAAGCCAAGAAGAATGAGTAGTTTCTCATTCACTCTTTAATAAGAGGTGATGGACATGTATAAATCGTTCAAAAGTTATATTTGTGCATTTCGTTTATGCTTAATGCTTTATCTTTTCCTACCTTATTGAATGATTGAATGCATCTAGTAAAAGCTAAGGTACTTTGCACAACCAAGAGTCCTTTCTATAACATAGTTGACTCTTGGCATTGCAAGACTCACTGGTCCTTTGCAAGTACCCCAGCTAAATCTTCATAACTGCCTTCCAATATTCACTATTATTGTGCTTCAACTATGAATGGAATACTAACACCGTGGTTGGATGCCTTGTAGAAATACATGCTTGTTTGTAGACAGGTTGAGTCTCGGCATAGACAATTCTTGTGAATCTCTACAAAGACATCAAAACCAAGCTCTAAATTTTCACAATCCATCTTTATCTTTCGATTTACTTTATGTTGACAAAAGAGTTAATTGAGTTCCCAAGCACAAGAATAACAACTGGATGATTAACTACATGTCCAGATTCTCTAGCTAAAGGGTGACTTTTTACATTTAAGAGAATATTATATTTTGTCTAGAAAATCCTCTTGGAAAGAATCCCATATTCTGTTTAGGACAAATCCATAAAGGTCATCACTTTAAATTTGAAGGGTTCCAGTCACATTGGTCTCTGTCGTCACTACTTGTTTCGAAACACCAACATTAGTTCCCTGTGGATTTGACTCCAGACTTCACCAGATTATTACTATAACTTGATTGCCTGCACTTGGGATGTACACATTTCGGTTCAAGTTTTATTTTTTTGGCGTAGTTGTTGAGGAGCCAAAAAGGTATTTTAAGGTGAAAAGACCTTCATTTGTGTGTATATATTTTCTTTACTGTGTATAATTCTTATTTTATGTCTGAGGACAATCCACACTGTCAAAATTTTCCAGAAGAAACTGTTAGGTCCGTAAATTAGTTTGAACCATTGTCACCTCAAGTAGTAGCAGAATCTTTTGAAAATTGTATGCCCAATAATGAGAGACAAGGGGAAGTTCCTAACATTCAAACTCTGTAGGATTACTTACATCCCACACAAAACAGTGTACCCTCTTGTTTTGTGTTTCTTGCAAATGTGCCCCTCCTTACTGCAAAGGTGGGGACAGTGCACTATTACCTTAATTTCATGGACTCAAAGAAGAAAATCCATATATGCATATAAAAGATTTTGAGGAGGTATGTGGAACATTCCAAGACAATTCTGAACTGGCCAAGTCTAAACTTCTTCCTTTATCTTTAAAGGACAAAGCTAAACAATGGCTAAACTCTTAGAAAAGCCCATTCAATACCAACTTGGCATGCATTACACAGAATTAGTTTTTCAGAAAGTTTTTTCTGCTGCATCGTACCAATGCACTCAAAAGGCAAATCATAAATTTTTCGGTCAAAGGGGGGGAAACATTTAACCAATGTTGGGAGAGATTCAAGGATCCTCTCTAATCCTGCCCACACCATGCTTTTGAAAATTGGAGTTTAGTAGGATTTTTCTATGACTACTTGCCTACTACACTACGTTAGTTTGTCAAAATGATGGCTCAAGGAGAGTTCATGAGAAAGAGTCCAGAAGAGGCATTCAATTTTTTTGACACCACATCTGATAGTCCTCAGATGTGGGACTCAACCTCTCCAACCACCGTTGAAACCGGACCATCTACTTCCCAAGGGGGTAAGTATATCTTAAAAGAAGATGATGACATGAGAGCAAAAGTGATTACCCTGTTTTGAAAGCTTCAAGCTTTAGAGTTGAAAAAGGTATATCAAGTTGATGTTGGCCTTCTGATTAGCACAGATTGTTGGATATAATGTATGCCTTTTATACCCTTTTATACTTGCATTTGTTGTGAATTTGGGGAGAAACACAACTAAGCAACCAATTAATGATGCTATGTGAATGCAGGTAAAGTGTTGATTAAGGCTTGAGATAAGCCTTTATTGTAGTACTTAAAAGCAATGGAGATGAGGGTTGGCTTAAAGGGAGGCTTGAAAAGTGAATAAATCAAGAAAAATGCAAATCTAGTGAAAACCTTTCAGAAGGTTTAGTCATAAACCTTCTGTAAGATTTGCATTCACCTTCCGGAAGGTTTTGCTTACTGGATTGCCATTTCCCTTGTTCCAACATAAACCATCTGGAAGGTTTGCATCGACCTTCTGAAAGGCTTTGCCCAGAAATGCCAGACAACCTAAAACTCAACTCCAACTGCTTAGGGGGCCCACCTACTCTTCTCCCACACCTACAAAAGGGAGTGCAGGCATGTCTACACCTTGCTTGTGTAGGCTTCCAAACCTCCTCAAATCATTGAATCTCTGTTGCACATAGACCATAGGATCCATGGACGAAATTAAAGAGAGAAGCTCCCAAGGTAGAAGACATAGTTTTACAGAGAGAAAGTTTAGATTTTTGCAATTTCTTCACCCATTTCACTTGTAACAAGCTGTAAGACTCTTTTAATCTTTATTTATTTCATTGTAATCTACATTATTCCAAGTGTAATCGAGTTTAATCCATTGTTCTTGCACTCTTACATTTTCTGTTGGGTATGCTCGGTAACTTCTTCATTTTGTTATGAACTGCATTTCTCTTTGTAGTTTACTTCTTCCTATCTTTAATATATGTTCTAAATTTCATTCTTAACTCATTTTCATTTCCATTTCTTCTACATGTCTATGTACACATCATGAATTCTTTTACTTCAACCATGAGTAGCTTAGCTATTTGTTGGCTAATCCATGGGGAACTTCCTCTTGGGTATACTAAATCAACTCTTCTCCAATCTACCTCATAGTGTAAAGTGCTTTGGTTTGACTAGGTTGAGTGCGGACATGACTGTGAGCTCTTGATACACTGTAGAATTGTCACGGGGTGTGCTTGAGCCTACATTCCACATTAGTCCCTCACTTGCTACAAATCATTCAAGCACCTAGGCACCATTGGTTGAATGAATTGAGTTGATTTGTCATTCCCATTGGAATGATCTCTTCGGATTAGCTGACCCTGTTTTTATTGCATTTCTATAACCAATCTTCACTCACCAAAACTCAAACTCAAAAGATTTTACACTTTTCATTTTTACCAAATCACCTTCACACAATTCACCTTCCTTCCCTGAGGAGACGGCCTTGGAATACCCATTCCAAGTAAAACACGACATTGCAAGACTCTCTCTCCTCTTGGGGAGCAATTTTGCACACACGCATTTTGTTCATCCACACACATGTTTACCCTATTTTCTTGCATGATATGTGGGGGAGAGTGACACTCACCTTATATAAGCCACATACACACAACCGGAATCATGGTCGAAGATTAGGGTTGACGGAATAATTGAAGCATTTTTGGCGCAGTCATCGGGGAAGGCAAAACGTTGAATTAAGAAGGTGATTTCGGACAACAGAGGTAAGTCCCGTGAATTCTCATCACAAGCCGAGGAACGTTTTCCTTGTATATACTTTTGTTTACTTGTATTTTCATTTGTAGATATTGTTTTATATGTGGGGATGGGACGACCAAAATAGATTGGTTAGGCGACTCTTAGTGATGAGAGCCAAGGTGGACCTACTCTTAAAGATCCTTTGCATGTTCAGATGGGCCAATTACAAGATCAAGAGCCAAGAAGATTAAGAAAGCAATGCAAGGATTGGTGCAATCCACCTGGGATGAAGCTAGCAAGAGCCCAACAGTCAAGATGGGCTTGAAAGAAGGAAAACCAATTTTGATCCACTTGATTAAAGCTGTGGAAGACATGAAGACATGACTTAGAGATATGGCCTTTTGTTGTTAAGGCTTTCAATTTGTTTCAAAGATTTTTATTATTAGTTTAGAATAAGTGGGCTTGAGGATGCTTAGCCCACATATGTCTTATTAAATTATTTAAACTCTTATTAGAATTTATTTTCTTAGTAGATTAGGATTTGTTTCCTTAGTAGATTAGGATTTGTTTCCTTAGTAGATTAGGAATTTTAGGAATTTTTCATGTAATGATCAACCTATAAATAGGCATTCAATCAATGAAAAGGGGAGAGACTATGGTAGACAATATGGAATTTTAATTGTGAGTTGAATTTACTCCTCCTGTTCTTGATTGAACTTTTGAACTTATCAATGGTAAATCACAACCTTTGTGGCGTTCCTCATTGTAAAATAGGTCCTTGAGATGGGTTCTTCAGCAGTTCTAGATTTTAATATAATCTAGGTTCTTTAAATTAAGTTCTCAACGAGTCTAGATTCTCCATCAATAGACCTAAGTTTGGCTTTCTTGGGTTGTTTTTCCAATATTATTGTTGGGACTCAATGCAAGTTGATTGGGGTTCACATCACTTAGGCCCCAACATGAAATTGACCAAGACCCACCCGAGAATGCCGCTGGCAACTTTGAGGATGTTGGTGCTAATGTCCCAAGGGGAAAAGGAGTGCAGGACCCTAGAATTCCAAATCCTAGAATGCATTTCCCTCCTAGGAACAAAGGAAACAATATCCAAATTGATCCTTCAGCAATGTCAATGAGGGATTATCTCCAACCCACTCGTAGCACCACCCACTCTTGCATTCTTTTACCGGTCGAAGCTCATGCCTTCCTAGTTAAGTCGGGAATGTTACAACTACTTCCTCAATTCCATGGAATTGAAAGAGAGAATCCTTATTTGCACATTAAGGAATTCAAGGAAATAGTTGCAACCTTCCTCAATAATCATGCCATGAAAGACATAGCTCAACCTAAAATTGTTTACCTTTTCCCTTAAGGACAAAGCCAAAACATGGTTAAATTCCTTGAAGCTTCGATCCATAATCTCTTGGGCACAAATTCTTTCCGAGTTTTGGAACAAATTTTTTCCGGTGCCTAAAACCACTGCTCTTAAAAAGCAAATCCAAAATTTTTTGGAAAAGCCCAATGAGCGATTTTATCAAATTTTGGAATCGCAAGAAGGAATTGCTACAATCCATTCCACATCATGGTTTTGAATCATGGCAATTGGTGAGTTTCTTCTATGAAGGGATTGCACAGGGCCATCGACAATTCATAGACATGATGTGCAATGGGGAATTCTTAAAAAAGGATCTCGAATAGGCCCTAGACTACTACATTGGCACAAAATGCACAATCTTGAGATATCACGAATCCCACCGATGTACCCAGGTCTTCTCTGGGTAGTAATCAACCAAGCGGGGGAGGGATGTATGATTTAAGGAATCGGGAAGACATGCTTTCCAAAATCACCAAATTGCCTAGGAAAGTGGAGGGTCTTGAAGTCAATAGGAGACAAGAGATATCCAACATTTCCAAGACCGAGGAGTTTTGCTCTATTTGTGAGAGTGTTGAGCATTCCCTCTCAGTGTGCCCCAACATTCCCTCTCAGGCACTTAAGAAGTTTACCATGAACAAGTCAATGCCTTCAATCCAAAGTAACCAATCATTCTCCCCACACTCAAACACAAACAATTTGGGTTGGAGTAATCACCCGAACTTCAGCTGGAAGAATAAGAATCCCTCTCCTCACGGGTCTAGTTCATATTCACCCCATGCCTCCTAAGCAAAATCAATACGATGGCCAAGGTCAATCGTCTAGCTCTCAATATCCCTGGTCCAATCCGCAAGGGTATTCACAAAACCCACCTCCACAAAGTTTTTTCCAAAATCCACCTCCACAAAGTTGTGGTCAACAAGGACCATCAAATCCTCCCACCTACCAACCACCTCATAAGAGGTACTTAGAGGATGTGGTGCACGAATTCATACAAAGCCAACCCACCATCAACAATCAAACCGCCTCAGCTTTCAATGACATTCAAACTCAAATCACAAAATTGGCCATTGCCATAGGGTCGTCCCAACAAGAGAAAAGGAAATTTCCCACTCAACCTCACGAAAAGCCTAGAGGCCAGCATGTGATTGAGTCATTCGAACCCATAAAGGAGAGTTGTGAGCAACTGAAGGCAGACACCACCCTAAGGAGTGGCAAGCAAACTGACAAAACCATTGTGCCAAAAGTCTCACACAAGACCACATTGACCACAGAAAATGAGACTAAGGGTGACTCCGAGGAGGGTGAGGTGAGTGAGAAAGAAAAATTTGTTAAAGAAAATGTGCATGTATGTCCTATTCCGGCCCCTTTTCCCAATCGTTTGAAGCCACCCATGAAGGTGGCAAATTATTCTAACATTATTGAGATGTCCAAGTAATTTAAGATCAACATCCCACCTCTCGATGCCATGAGGCAAATCCCATCATGTGCCAAGATTTTAAAGGATTTATGCTCCATGAAAAGAAACTTGAATGTGCACAAGAAGGCATTCCTCACAGAGCAAGTGAGTCAATCTTGAGGATAAACACACTGCCATATTTGAAGGACCCCGGATACCCTGCTATTGCCATCACAAAAGGAAATTTCTCGTTGATTTTGTTGTACTTGATACTCATCCTGTCGTTAATACTAGTTCATAAATTCCCGTAATATTAGGTAGACCTTTTCTTGCTACATCTAATGCAATGATTAATTACAGGAATGGTCTAATGAAGCTTGCATTTGGGAATATGACAATGGATCTCAACGTGTTCAATTTGTGCAACCAACCGAGGGATGATGAGGAAGTGCATGAAGTCAATAGGATTGACACTTTGGTGGGCTAGCACTTGGAGCTATTGATCACCTTGGAGTTTGGGAAGGAGAAGATTGTTGATCAAGAGGAGCTTGAAAGTTTACAAGGGGTAGAAAAATAGACCCCTGCATTTGAAAAGCTTCCACATAAAGAGAAGAAGATCTTTCCTGATGTGAACCCCAATAGTCTTGCTTTGAGACCCAACAACAATATTGGAAATACAACCCAAGAAAGCCAAACTCAGGTATATGGATGGAGAATCTAGACCCATTGAGATCTCATTTCAAGAACCTAGATTATATCAAAATCTAGACCCGTTGAAGAACCCGTCTCAAGAACCCAAATTACAAGGAGAAACGCCACAAAGGTTGTGATTTACCTTTGATAAGTTCAAAAATTCAATCAAGAACAAGAGGAGTAAACTCAACTCAACTCACAATCAAAATTCATTGTATATTGTCTCCCCTATTTCATCGATAGAACACCTATTTATAGGCTAGCCATTACAAGGAAACAAATCCTAATCTACTAAGGAAACAAATCCAAATCTAAATTGGAATAAATAAAGACTAAACTTTGTAACCCTTTCTCTCAAAAATGCCCTTGAGTAAATAGTATCACGAGTACTATGGCATGAACAGTACCATGCTATAATACTTATTCTAGATCCTAGTTCAAATAAAATAATAATACATATGTGGGCTAAGCATCCTCAAACCCACTTAATCTAAACTAATAATAAAAATTATTTAAACAAATTGAAAGGCTTAACAACAAAAAAACCAATTGAATCTTAGCCTTAGCCCCTAGCTGGATTCTTCTAGAACTTGAATCAAGTGGATCAAAATTGGTTCTCCTTCTTTCAAGCCCATCTTGAGTGTTGGGCTCTTGCTAGCTTCATCCCAAGCGGATTCACCAATCCTTGCATTGCTTTCTTGATCTTGTAATTGGCCCATCTAGACTTGCAAAGGATCTTTAAGAATAGGCCCACCTTGGCTTTCATCATTCCCCCTTTCCTCAAAAAGATTCGTCCTCGAATCTTTGCCCACATCTTCAGGAGAAAGATCAGAAACATTGACGAAAAAAATAAAAAAAAATAAAAATTTGAATTTTCTCTCTTTTTTTTTTTACCAACTGATTTGATCACAAACTAGATAGTAAACAATTGACAAAACCCTAACAATAACTCAAACCCTAGAATAATGAAAAAAAATTGGCAGCCACACAAAACTCTAAGAATTTCAGCAGCTTTTTTTTTTTTTTTTTTAACCCTAGAACAATGAAGCCCTAGAATCAATTATGCAAGAAATAAAATGATAGGATATGACCTGATTGGAAACCTTGCTTTGATACCAAATGATGTGAACCCCAATAGTCTTGCTTTGAGACCCAACAACAATATTGGAATTACAACCCAAGAAAGCCAAACTCAGGTCTATGGATGGAGAATCTAGACCCGTTGAGATCTTGTTTCAAGAACCTAGATTATATTAAAATCTAGACCCATTGAAGAACCCGTCTCAAGAACCCAAATTACAAGGAGGAACGCCACAAAGGTTGTGATTTACCTTTGATAAGTTCAAAAAGTTCAATCAAGAACAAGAGGAGTAAACTCAACTCAACTCACAATCAAAATTCATTGTATATTGTCTCCCCTATTTCATTGATAGAACACCTATTTATAGGCTAGCCATTACAAGGAAACAAATCCTAATCTACTAAGGAAACAAATCCTAATCTAAATAGGAATAAATAAAGACTAAAATTTGTAACCCTTTCTCTCAAAAATGCCCTTGAGTGAATAGTGTCCCGAGTACTATACCATGAACAGTACCATGCTATAATACTTATTCTAAATCCTAGTTCAAATAAAATAATAATACATATGTGGGCTAAGCATCCTCAAACCCACTTAATCTAAACTAATAATAAAAATTATTTAAACAAATTGAAAGGCTTATTAACAACAAAAAACCAATTGAATCTTAGCCTTAGCCCCTAGCTGGATTCTTCTAGAAGTTGAATCAAGTGGATCAAAATTGGTTCTCCTTCTTTCAAGCCCATCTGGAGTGTTGGGCTCCTGCTAGCTTCATCCCAAGCAGATTCACCAATCCTTGCATTGCTTTCTTGATCTTGTAATTGGCCCATCTAGACTTCCAAAGTATCTTTAAGAATAGGCCCACCTTGGCTTTCATCATTTCCATCGACTATGCAAAATCCCATCATGGAGTTGAAGTTATTACCATCCAATCTCAAATATGCATTCTTTGGGGAGCATGGGACCTTCCCGGTGGAAATAAGCTCAACTTTGGAGGCAAAAGCAAAAAGACAATCTTTTGGAAGTGTTGAGGAGGCACAAGGGAGCAATTGGTTGGACAATTGCCGACATCAACAAGATAAGCCCCCCTCATTTGCACATACCGCATCTACCTTGTAGAAGACTCCAAGCCGTCTTGACAACCGCAAAAGAAGGTTGAATTTAATTATGAAGGATGTGCTGAGGGACGATGATGCAAATCATAACGAGTTTCACATCGGGCGAGGTACTCAAACTACTTAATATGGGCATCATCTTTCCAATTGCTGACAGTAAATGGGTTAGCGACACTCAAGTAGTGCCAAAGAAATCGGGAGTCACAGTGGTTGCAGATGAGGACAGTGAGTTGATTCCAACATAAGTAGTCACCGGATGGATAGTGTGTATCGACTATCGGAAGCTCAACTGTTGCACAAGAAAGGATCACTTCCTTTTGCCATTCCTTGACCAAGTATTGTAAAGAGTAGCTGGACACTTGTTCTGTTGCTTTTTGGAGGGATACTTCTGCTACAATCAATCGCATTGCAGGTTCAAGAAAAGACCACCTTTACTTGCCCCTTCGGTACCTTTGCCTACAGACGCATGCCATTTGGGTTGTGTAATGCCCCCAAGGACTTTTCAAAGATGCGTGATGGGCATATTTTAGTGATATAGTGGAAAAGATCGTGGAAGTCTTCATGGATGACTTTTCTATATTTGGGGATTCATTTGAGGGTTGTTTGGAGAACAGTACTTGAGAGATACGAGGAGAAGAACTTGCTCTGCAACTGGGAGAAGTGCCACTTCATGGTGACACAAGGGATAGTGCTTGGGCACATCGTTTTGATAAAGGGGATCGAAGTCGAAAAATCCAGGGTTGATGCAGTTTTTAACCTCCGCACACCAAAGGTCACCAAGGATATTATGTCGTTTCTTGGCCATGCAGGTTTTTATCATCATTTTGTAAAGGACTTTAGTGCATTGGCTCGACTCTTGACCAATTTGCTTTCCAACCATGTCCCATTTATGTGGTCGGATGGTTGTGATACATCATTTAAAAAACTCAAAAGCATGCTCACTTCTCCTCCGATCATTCGGCTACCCAAATGGGACTTACTATTTGAGCTTATGTGTGACGCGAGTGATTACACGATCGGTGTAGTGCTCGGTCAAAGGGAAGACAAGAGGCCTTTATGTAATATACTATGGTAGTCAAACTCATAATGAAGCACAAATGAATTACACTACCACTAAAAAAGAGTTGTTAGCCGTAGTATTTGCATTGAATAACTTTCGGTCTTACATCAATGGTTCACCTATTGTAGTCTACACTGATCACTTTGCCTTGAAGTATCTTTTGTCTAAGCAGGACGCAAAACCGAGACTCATTAGGTGGACACTCCTCCTACAAGAATTCATCTTGACAATCAAAGACAAAAAGGGAGTTGAGAATGTGGTAACAGACCATTTATCCCGACTTGTGGTTCAAGATAGCGATGAGCATATTCCTATCCCTAATTCTTTTCCTGACGAGCACTTATTATCTATTCATTTTACTTGTCCTTGGTATGCTGACATATGCAACTATCTTGCTATAGGACAGATACCACCACACTGGAGCCTAGAGGATAGACAGAGGTTTATGGCGGACGTGAATTACTTTTACTTCAACAACCCATACTTGTTCAAGTACTACCCTGACCAATTCATGAGGAGATGCATAACTGAGAATGAACAACGGGACATCCCTGCATTTTGCCATTCTAAAGCGTGTGATGGACACCTATCTTCCAAGCTGACTATGGCTAAGGTTTTACAATCAGGTTTTTATTGACCCTCATTAATCAAAGACTGTGTTTCTTTCTGTAAGAATGTGATAGGTGCCAATGTATGGGTAGTGTGACCCAGAGGAACATGATGCCCCTTTTCCTTGTACTTCTTATAGTGATATTTGACTGTTGGGACATCGACTTTATGGGTCCCTTCCCCCTGTCCTTTGGCTACCTACATATATATTATTGGCAGTGGACTAGGTGTCCAAATGGCTGGAGCCTATCCCAACCATGACCAATGACCATTGGGTCGTGGTCAAGTTCTTAAAAAATAACATCTTTTCAAGGTTTAGCATGTCTCGTGCTATGATAAGTGATGGTGGTTCTCATTTTTGTAATAGGTCATTTGCATCTTTAATGCACAAGTATAGCGTTACACACAAGGTGTCCACCACTTATCACCCACAAATCAATATTCAAGCTGAGTTGGCAAATAGGGAGATCATGAACATCCTAAAGAAAACGTTGAACCTTAATAGGAAGGATTGGTCACTTAGATTTAGGGATGCCCTATGGCTTACCGCACTGCTTACAAGACCATTCTAAGCATGTCACCCTATAGGTTTGCCATTTGCCAGTTAAAATGGAACACAAGGCTTACTGGGCCATCAAGACCTTAAACTTCAATTTGAGAATGGCCAGAGAGAATTGGAAGTTAGAAATAAATGAATTAGAGGAGATCTGTTGAGATTCGTATGAGAGCTTAAGAATTTCAAAAGAGAGGGCTAATATTTTTCATGACAAATCCATTTCAAGAAAGACATTTGAGCCTGGATAGAAAGTGCTCTTGTACAATTCTCGACTCTCTCTCTTTCAAGAAAAACTCTGATCTGGTTGGGGTGGCCCCTATCTTGTCAAGGTGGCCTGCCCTAATGGAGTCATGGACATCATCAACCCTCGGAGATGGCAAGACATTCAAGGTCAATGACCAAACACTTAGCCCATGTTTTGGAGATTTTGAACGTGAAAAGGTGGAGGAAGAATTGGTGGATCTAGTCTACCTGATCTTTTGGAGGATTAACTGTTCATGTAGATTTTAGTATACAGTTGCTTTACTTCATCATTTAATTTCTAGGTTATTTTGTTCACTCACTTTATCTTTGCGTATAGTGTTTTCTTCTTAGTGCAGATGTTGGAGTTTTTGCCAAAGCTCAAGTGCGAGGTGTTTTCTAAACCTTCTCATCTTTTTACAGTCCTTCATTGCTCATATTTTTTTGGTTGCATTGAGGACAATGCATGAATCAAGTTGGGGGGGTGAAGTGCACCATTTATATGAAACACCAATTTTTTGTGAAATATTTGTTGATGATACCAACTTTTGTGGTGAAATTCACTAATCACATGATCTACAGATTTTTGTTTAAGAATAGTTGAGAAAATTTTGAAAATTTTTGTGAAAAATATTTGAATGTTGACCTATATTCCCCTATTTAGAGTGTTGTTGGTTTATGGATAGTTTTGATCTTTGCGTTGAACCTTGAATACATGAGCACATTATAAAAGTTCATCATATGCTTGAGTATCACTTGTGTTTGCTTTTGAACTCAACCTTAAGTGCACCTTAAATTTGTACTTTTGGTAATTTATGGATTGGATTCATATTTTAGTGCTTGACAAGAATAGTGGAGTTTGGTAAGGACCCATGAGAGCTTTAGTGCCAAATCTTGTTGGAGGGAACCTAGATTTACTCAAGGAACAATTTTTCACATTTCAGATTTGTTCAACAATCTAATTAAGCTTGTTTTGGTTAGATGTATTTGGGTAGTTGATTGGCTTTGTCTTGAAATGCAATATGTTCTCCCATGCCTATCTAGAAATGATCTTACGTCATCCTTGATTTACTTTGAACCTTAGCCTTTTGCTTGTGAAAATTTTATCCCTAGTGCTGTGATTGAGCCTCAATTGTAAATTTGGTTCCATGCCACTCATTTGGCCAGGCCAATTCAAAATGATAAATATCAAGGAAATGGTGATGGTGTTAGACCGAAAATCCCATGAAAAAGAAATTTTTTTTAAAATAAATGTCATGCACTCGGAACAACCCTCTTTGTTATCCTACATCCTTCATTTCAATTGCCTCAATATCACCCCAATGCCTCATTACAACCCGTGAAAGTCCTAAATGATTTAGAGAAGCATGAGGGATGCATACCTTTAAAAAAAAGAGAAGTTAATTTTGCTACCTAATGCCCTAGCATTCCTTTCATGAGATTATGCCAAGATTGATTCAGTTTCATGCATGTACTTCAATTTTGGATTATATGTGTGCATACTACATTTTGTACACAAGATTCTATCTAACATATACACATTGAAAGCATCCTAGGATAACCAATGTGTGATTCATTGTTGAGAGAAACCTTTGGTGAGTTTCTCATTGAAGCTGAATTTGGATAGACAAGTGAATGTGGGACAAGGGAATATTGCTCAACTTTCGATTTTTAATAGATTTAGGAATGCTTTTTTCATTTGAATCTATGTTTTACATTTTGGGTATTCATTTTGGTAGTTAAACTTAGAAAACCATGTCTTGTATTTTGAAAGCACCAAAATTTTAAATCATATTGTAATTTCGGAAATGACTTTGGGCAGGATCACTCAATTGTGGTTCGTATTTATGGTTCAAGATTTTTGTCGAGTTGATTGTCATAGATAGGTTGTTAGAATGTCTAGGAGTTGGGATAAGTTGGGTTAGATGTGAGTTTTGGAGCACATGAATGGTTTGCAATAAAGGCAAAACCTCCCAGAAGAAGGTTTGATTATAAACCTTCCGGAAGGTCGTTGCTAGTGTGCAAAAACCTTCTGGAAGGTTTTCATCGACCTTTAGGAAGGTTTTCACTACTAGACAGCTTTTGCCTTAGCAGTATGCAAAACCTTCTAGAAGGTTTGCATCGACCTTCCGGAAGGTTTTGCCCAAAAAGCCAAAAACGAAGGTTTAAGTTCATTTTTTTTGGCAAACCTTTCATATTCCTTCATATCTCTCAATCTTCCTTGCCTTCTCCTCTCCCTCTAACCTCTCCCAAACTTCAAAACACTTCACCCAATCCCCTAAATCTTACTTTTCTCGTGTTAGAGTTGATTTTGCATGGATTTTGCCAAAAATTTGTGGATTGATCACTAAGCCCTAGTTTTTCCCCAAAATTCCATTCCTCTCATTTTCTCTCCAAAGTCTAGATTCCATTGTAATGGCTCAATTAGGAAGGATTCCCCTTGACGTCTTTGAGTATGTGGAGCAACTTTTGTTGTGGTTCTTGTCATTATTGGGACTAGGGGCACTATTGATATTCATGGCCTGCACCAAACGTACAGGGTCGGAGTCCCCTTAACCCGCGGTCATTAGCTCCTGCAAGAGGAGCGTGGAGGACACAAGTAGCGAGGATAGGGAGGAAAGAAGAACAAAAGCAAGACATGACGCTCACANTACTACATTTTGTACACAAGATTCTATCTAACATATACACATTGAAAGCATCCTAGGATAACCAATGTGTGATTCATTGTTGAGAGAAACCTTTGGTGAGTTTCTCATTGAAGCTGAATTTGGATAGACAAGTGAATGTGGGACAAGGGAATATTGCTCAACTTTCGATTTTTAATAGATTTAGGAATGCTTTTTTCATTTGAATCTATGTTTTACATTTTGGGTATTCATTTTGGTAGTTAAACTTAGAAAACCATGTCTTGTATTTTGAAAGCACCAAAATTTTAAATCATATTGTAATTTCGGAAATGACTTTGGGCAGGATCACTCAATTGTGGTTCGTATTTATGGTTCAAGATTTTTGTCGAGTTGATTGTCATAGATAGGTTGTTAGAATGTCTAGGAGTTGGGATAAGTTGGGTTAGATGTGAGTTTTGGAGCACATGAATGGTTTGCAATAAAGGCAAAACCTCCCAGAAGAAGGTTTGATTATAAACCTTCCGGAAGGTCGTTGCTAGTGTGCAAAAACCTTCTGGAAGGTTTTCATCGACCTTTAGGAAGGTTTTCACTACTAGACAGCTTTTGCCTTAGCAGTATGCAAAACCTTCTAGAAGGTTTGCATCGACCTTCCGGAAGGTTTTGCCCAAAAAGCCAAAAACGAAGGTTTAAGTTCATTTTTTTTGGCAAACCTTTCATATTCCTTCATATCTCTCAATCTTCCTTGCCTTCTCCTCTCCCTCTAACCTCTCCCAAACTTCAAAACACTTCACCCAATCCCCTAAATCTTACTTTTCTCGTGTTAGAGTTGATTTTGCATGGATTTTGCCAAAAATTTGTGGATTGATCACTAAGCCCTAGTTTTTCCCCAAAATTCCATTCCTCTCATTTTCTCTCCAAAGTCTAGATTCCATTGTAATGGCTCAATTAGGAAGGATTCCCCTTGACGTCTTTGAGTATGTGGAGCAACTTTTGTTGTGGTTCTTGTCATTATTGGGACTAGGGGCACTATTGATATTCATGGCCTGCACCAAACGTACAGGGTCGGAGTCCCCTTAACCCGCGGTCATTAGCTCCTGCAAGAGGAGCGTGGAGGACACAAGTAGCGAGGATAGGGAGGAAAGAAGAACAAAAGCAAGACATGACGCTCACAAGTGAAGGATAGACGGGAAAAACGTGACTTACGAGCAACCTGTGGATAAAGTCACCCCTTGGGCCAACTAATGAAGTGGTGAGGATTATCGAGGGACATGGATTGGGAGTTTAGTTTGAGCCAGTTAATGGGTATAACTTGGCTTTGTATAGGGAGTTTTATAGGAAATTGATGTTGTTCGGCAGGGATGGTAGTGTGCTTAGGATGAATGTGCGGGGGAAGACCTTTGATTTGACCCCTAATTTGATTGCCACTTTGATGGAGTATCAGAGGCCACCCCCAAACACCCCTGTGTACCCACACAATGTCAGAGGGATTAAGACCCTATGTGAGTATGTCTAGCTCACCTACGACCCGTCTAAATTCAAGGGGATAACTCTACTAGGGCACCTCCATTACAATTTGATGCCTAGGGGTTTTGGGAAGAGTCCAAATGTGGAGAAGCTCGCCCCTACTTCACTCTTTTATGATAGGGAAGGTCATAGATGTTGCCTTTTTGATATGGGAGAAGATGAAGGAGTTCGCTAAAGTTGCAAAGTCGAAGGTGAACCTCCCCTTCAGCAATCTTATCACTCGAATGTGCTCCCATAAGAATGTCAAGGCCTATGCACATGATACGCTGCTACCCCCTGGGAATGGTGCCATTGGGAAGTCAAGCAGCAGTAAGAGGGCAGCTAGGCGCTTGACTTACTCTGTCGTTCCTAATTTTCGACCATGATTCCAGTAATGTGTATGTGGCTTATACGCTAGGTGAGTGTCACTCTCCCTCGGATATCATGCAAGAAATGGGAAGATGGGTGTATGAATGGAAATGTGTGTACGAAAGTGCTCCCCAAGCCTTGAACAAATTTCGAGTGTTATTTTTTACTTGGAATTGGTATTCCAGGGTTGTTTACTCAGGGAAGGAAGGTGAATTTTATTGAAGGTGATTTTGTTCAATTAGAAAAGTGTAAAAAGAAGGAATGTGAATTGTGTTGAAGGTGATTTTGTGAAATTAAAAAACTGTAAAAATCTTTTGAATATTTGTTTGGATGAGTTGTGTTCTTGATGAAATGAAATGGAAACAAGTGTTGGCTAATTCAAAGAGACCGTTCCAATGGGAATACTAAATCAACTCAAAACATTCTTCCAATGGAGCCTAAACATTCGATTGATTCGTAGGAAGCGAGGGACTAAAACGGAGGTGAGGATTCAAGCATACCCCGCAACAAGTCTACGGTGTATCAAGAACTCACAACCACGTCCACACTAAACCTAGTCAAACCAAACCATCTTACACTACGAGAAGGAATGAAAAAGAGTTGATTTAGCATACCCAAGAGGAATTTTCCTTTGAATTAGCCAACTTAAAGCTTAGCTACTCATATTTAATGCAAGAACATACACAAAGTAAAGTGACATTGTGAAGAAATGAAGATTGGAACTTGAATTAATGCAAGAAAGTTAAACTATGAAGAAGTTCATTTAATACCCATTTTAAAAGCTTGAAGTGAAAAACTTGAATGTAACAATGATAGATTGAAAGAAACTTGACTAAACTTGCAATACCCTTGAAATAAATGAGATTAAGTTCAATAAATGGAGCTTACAAGAGTCTTATAGAATATTACAAGTGAAATGGGTAAAGGAAATACAAAAAAATAACTTCTCTCTCTAAAATTATGTCTTCCTCCTTGAGGTTCTCCCTCTAAAATGATGAACAATTGATGCTAATCATAGGACAACTTCAAGGGATTTAGTTCAAGTTTCAATTGGGCCGGTTACGAGAGCACGAGCAAGGAAGTTTAAAGTGGTACTTAATGGACTGATTTAAGAGGCATGGAATCAAGCAAGTTCGTGGAGGTCCATTGACCATGATCCACTTAGGCAACAAAGATTTATTAACATAATTCAAGTTCTAGAAGAATCCAGCTAGGGGCTAATGCTAAGCTTAAATTGGCTCATTGTTCTTAATGCCTTCAATTTGTTTAAAGGATTATTATTATAAGTGGGCTGGCTTGAGGATGCTTAGC
Organism: Ilex paraguariensis; assembly: GCA_963454935.2. Taxonomy (NCBI): domain Eukaryota; kingdom Viridiplantae; phylum Streptophyta; class Magnoliopsida; order Aquifoliales; family Aquifoliaceae; genus Ilex; species Ilex paraguariensis. Next base: position 4,282,109 of record CAUOFW020002835.1, read on the forward strand.
CCACATGTTTTATTTCTTAAGAAGTAGGGGTTTCGAAGTTACTGTAGTGTCGCACTGTTCACGCTACAGTAACAACGCATTATTCACTCTTTTTGGGGTCTGATTGTAAGGCTTGAATGCCAAGTACTTTCCTTTTTCTATTTAGGCATGTGATCCACCAATTAAAGAGTTGAATGTCTTTCTTTTTCTTCAAGAGTCTTAGGAAAGTAAGAGATATTTCTTTACCAACATGTAAGAGATATTTCTTAAATAGGATAACTATTTTAGGAAGTTTCCTAATCCTTGTAATGACCAGGCCATAAATAGGCATTCAAATCAATGAAATGTCAGATTATTATTCAGCGAATTGTGAGAATATTATTTTCTACGGTTCTTTGAAGAACTAATCAAACTTATCGGGATTTTCCATGGCGTTCACCAGCGACTTATCAAATGGGTTTCCACACCGTTTGTGGCGTCTTCCTTTATAATGAGGTTCTTGTTTCACAAACAGCGGATTGAGGTTCTTGTTTGTCGTAAACAACAGGTCGAGGTCTAGCATAAAATCTGATCTTGGGTTCCTTTATGTTGTTGGTTCTCGTTATTCTTGGTAGGTGTCACATCAACAGTGCTGTAAAATTATTAAGTGATGTCTTCATTTTCATCCGTGGAGGTGCTATAGTCTGTGTGAGAGGCTTCCCATCAATGGGGGCCTGAGTTTATGCATTGGACAGGCTAGGACAAGCCTAGCGTACATCTCCCCAGGCTTTTCTCTTCTCTCTCTTACTTATTAATGCATTGACCTCCAAAGTCCATCTTGAAGTGAAGGGAGTCATGTATGTGTGTAAGAGAAGTTAGGGGACAAGTGGGAGAATCGTAGGTAGGACCCCCAAGTGGCAGAGCTAGAGTTGTAGACTGTCTAGCATTTCTGAGGAAGACCTTTTGGAAGGTCGATGCAAACCTTCCGGAACGTTTATGCAAAGTATGGAGATAAAGCTGTTTAGTGACCCAAACCTTCCAGAAGGTTTTGGCAGTGCATAGGCAAACCAAGTGCAAACCTTGAAGAAGGTTTTGGCAGTGCATAGGCAGACCAAGTGCAAATCTTCCGGAAGGTTGTGATCCAATTTACCTTTTTCTTAGTTTCATCACCTTCCAATCCTTCAAGCTATGCCCTCATCTTCATTGACATTAAACACAACGATGGGAACTTAACTCAAGCCATTTACAACTCTTCACCTACATTCACACATAACCTCATTAAAAGGTAGATTAAATGCACATATCCCCAAAATTCACAACATAATCATGTATAAAAAGGTATAACAGCATACAAAATGTGAAATAATTTGTTCTTATCACAACCCCCAACTTGAGTTTTGCTAGTCCCTAGCAAACTTTATTGACAAACCGCAAGGCATACAACTACAAGAATCCCATTCGTACAGGTAAATGGTCAAACATATACAAAATGCAAAAATCACAATGCAATTGAAGAAATGGACTTGGGCAATGATAATAATGAAACATCTGTGGTATTTTCATTAATCATTCACAAAAGTTCACTACAAGAGGTTAGTGTTTCAAAAACAAATGGCCCAAAATCCTAGAGGTACTCCTACTAGACTGACAAAACTAAACCTAACTGTACAACCTAAAATCAAAAGAAACAAAACAAAAGAGAACATCCTAATCATCAACCTCATCCCCATCATCATCATCAAATGCACTCTCATCCTCAACATCACTCTCGGACTCACTCCCCTCATCCTCATCATCATCGTTTTTAGATGTATAAAAATCTCCTTTATTGAAATAAAATGTGGGCCGAGTAAGGAATGCCATAGAATACCAACCTTAAGCATGGGTAGAGACTTATCCTGAGACGCCATGATTTTTTTTCAAGTTGAAATTGTGCACATAGCCTTCTTTTAATGTGTAAATATTTGTGCATAAAAATTGTGATTTTTGATTTGGCATTCGAATGCCACTTAACGTTCAAACGTTCTATGCTTGCAGTACTTTGGCCTCTGCAAGATATCAAAAGTATTGGGAGCGCCAAACGTTCGAACACCTGGGTAATATTTGAACTTGGANGTAAATGCAGTTTACCCACAGAAATATTATTAGTTTAAGAATGAAGCAAACACAGGGAGGACCCAGCCGATGATTTCACAATGAGAAGATGAACATTTAAAAAAAAAAAAAAAATNCTTAACGTTCAAACGTTCTATGCTTGCAGTACTTTGGCCTCTGCAAGATATCAAAAGTATTGGGAGCGCCAAACGTTCGAACACCTGGGTAATATTTGAACTTGGACCTAATGTTCGAACACCAAACCCACATTCGAACTTGGGAGCTTATAGAACTTTGGCCTCTACTGGACATCAAAAGTACTGGGAGCTCCAAACGTTCGAAGCCTGGGTAACATTTGGACGTCCAGGTAAAACTCCTTCTACAAACGTTTGCACGTTGTCCGCCAGCCTATATAAATGCCTGATTTGTCTTAATCATTTCAAAACAACCAAAAACCCTCAAACCCCCCCCCCCAAACCCTCGATGACTCTTCAATTCCTAGTCCTCAAAACCTCATCCATATCCAATTTTTACCCAAAATAAGCATCCCAAACACATTCCCACCTCATTTCTCCTTTCTCCCAAAGAAATCCAAACTTTTCAAGCCCTAAAACCCCCAAAACTGAAAGTCATGCCTCCAAGGATGAAAATGCCCGCAAGGCGCAAGACAGCTAACCAAGAACCAAATTTTGTGGAGGCAGTGATCGAGGAGCGAGAAGGTAGGCCACCCATAGTTCAAAGATATGATAGAACCCGATTTCCCATTGCTCTCAAGGCAGATAGGTATGACATTTTTTTATCAAAACCAAGCAATCGTTTGTGAACGTTTAATTGAATTGATTGAATTTTTGGAGTTGGAGATTTATGCCATATGGAGGCAAGGGGTTGGACTATGTACATGAAGAATAGAGGGGAGACGGCGAAAGAGTTGGTGTGGGAGTTTTACTCTAACACCAAAATTGTCAATGGGGCAATAAAGACATACGTGAGGGGATCCCACATCAATGTCGATGAGGATTATATTGTGGAGATGCGGGCCGTACCATGGTTACAAAGGCCAAACTATCCCTCGAGGAAGAATGTTGAGATGGATGTTGTGGATGTGGAATTGATGGGTTTGGCGGTGTTTACTTGGGGAGGATAGACACTTTTTAGGCAAGGTGAATTGACGGACAAGTACAAGATGTTAAACTTGATATCCGTCTCCAACCTTGCTCCCATCGAACGGAAGAATGAGATACTCCCAGAGATGGCCTGATTGGTATGTGCAATAGGAAGGGGCCAAAGCATAGACCTCACATCTTTAATCTTGATAGAGATGATGAAGGGGTGTGATGTGAAGAGAAATCATTCCCCTTTGGTACACTCGTGATGGAGATGTGCTTGGATTATAGAGTCCAAGACAAACCACAGATGGAGTGCAGAAGGCCATGGGACCATTGAACAAGGCATCCTTCCAAATGAGCCAAGGTCACACTGACGGCCCGGCGATGAGACAGGATGTGCCACTAGCCCAGGGCACTGATGAGGTGCACGATGCCTTGGACGATGTGGAGGAGAAAGAGCTTGAGGCAGAGGCACAGGATGAGGCAGGAACTAGGACCAGCACCAGCACCTGATAGTCACTACGGGATATCATGCTTGGCATCGAGGCCAAGGCAGATGAGATTCTCCTACAGCAGGTGGAGATTCTTACCCTTTTGAGGGGGTGCAGCTGGAGGACCTTCATGCGCCTAAGAGACGGGAGAGTGAGAGATTTTCTGTACTTAAGAGTGAGAGATTGATTGTTTTTGGATGATTTGAATCTTGTTTGTGCTAAACGATGATTTTTTGTGAAATGAATGAATTAGTTTTTATATATTTATCTTTTTAAATGCATTTGTTAGCCTTAGCATTACATTGTTATCTGTTAATAATTGATAAAATAGACATGAATATTGAAATTGTTTGCTAAAATGACTAAAGCACATGATCGGTTAACACCTCACTTAGCAATCTAGACTTAAAAACACATGTCTTTGAAAAATGGTATTTTCTCAATGCTTAAATGTCAAATGTACATTAGTATTTGTTATTCTTAAGATACAAGATGACCAGACTTGAAAATGAAATTGATATATAACTGACATTTTTTGAAAACTTGACATAACCCGTAGAGATAACAAAAAATACCATGATAAGTTTCGAGCCTTGCAATGCTTTCGAGAGAAAATAAACATTTACTCAAGGATTTTCACTTTCTATTCTTGAATAGTTTCATTAAAATTATTATTGATTGACACAAATAGAGTATTCTATTGATGTATCCCACAAAGAATCCGTTTATATGACACATACATATGCACATGCCTGATAAAGGATCTTAGGCCATCTTTGATTTAATTTTGAGCTTTAGTCATTTCTTTTACAAAATTATATCCCTAGTCAGCCGGGATTGAGCCTTTAAAAGTGAGAATTCTTTTTCATGTAACCCAAATGATAACTGAGCCACGGAGATATATATTTGACATACCTCTGCTATCTAATTTTTTTGCACCCTCTTATAAATTAATATGATACAAAAAAACAAGAGAAATAGAAAAGGAGATGGTGGCTACTTTTTGAAGAAAGAAAATTTTGTGGAAACAACTGAAAACGAAAGAGAAAGGAAAACAGAAAATGGCCAAGAAAGTGAAAAATGAGAAAAAGAATGTAAGAAAGAAATGCCATGCAGTTGAAGTTTTGAAAGGCTAGAAAGAGGTGTGTTGCATTACATAAGGAAATGATAGCTTTTGAATACTAATGACGTCATTTCGTTAACCACTGATGCCTGGCCACATTACAACCTTTAAAAAGCCCTAATTGATCTCAAGTCTGATGCATTTGTAAGTCGTCAATCAATAGTCTAGGATATGTTAATAGTATTACTTTATTTGTATCAATATTCTCACATGAATTATGCCAAACATGATTAGCCTAATTCCTTAGATTTCACTCCCGTACTAATCGTGCATACGAATTTACAATTAACCTTCTTCGGATCACATGCCCTTTGAGAGAAAAGACACTATAATCAGAGAGAATTTTCACTAAGAGCATTCTAAGAGAGGTTTGTGAAATCAAAACTATTCATGGAAGGTTGTAAAGAGGACTGTTGGTTATATAACAATTCCTGTTGCCAGAATGATTATTCCTACTACATAGGGAATTTCAAATTCTAATGTGACAAATGCTTATTTTTGCATAGAATACGTACCTATGAAAGACAAGTGTGCGGGAGAAGGGCCGAAATTGAGGGTTGGGGGTCTCAACGACCAAGGTGCTAACTCACTCTAACAAGCAATCTCACACACACATCTGTTCGACTAAAGTTTGTGGATAGCTTCACTGGAAATCGTCATGGGACAACACTCATTTTTTAGGGGAAGTCTAGGGGTTTAACGACTTGTTGCATATGCTAAATGCAACCGGATGACATACAAAAATGGCATTGTAAAAAATTCCTCATTCAATTGTTGTTGTATTACTAGAGATTAGCAATATTTAGGTGGTAGGGGGTGTGATTAGTAGTTAAAATTAGCGACTTACTATGCCTTTTTAAGACTAATTATGCTTTGATAGAGTTTCAATGATGACATCTCAGGAGAAAGATTATATAAGGGCCTAAAGTCGATGGATACCAAACTTTTCATGCAACACTCACATGTTCTGGAACAAAATTGGAGAAGTTTGAAATAAGGCATCAACGTTCGAATGTCAATTCACGTTCAAACGTTCTCTAGAATTATTTGGGGACCAGAGAGTAGAGGTGATGTTACATAGCGTGTTGCAGCTATTCCCTAAGACGAAAAACAAAGAGATCCATGAGGACCACGTTCGAACGTTGGCTTGAATTATTTGAGGATCAAACTGCTGAGTGCTAGGGCAATGGCAGATGAAGTGTTGTAGTTACTCTCATAGAAGAATTCCATCCAGTGTTCAAACACCTATCAAGGAAGACAGGAGACAACGTTTGAACGCAATATAACTTTTGAACGCCCATCAAGGAAGACAGGAGACAACGTTCAAACGCCATCTAACATTCAAACATTGTCCCCAAATAGGCTGCAGAGTGGTTGATTTTCTATCCAGACCTTGGGGCATTCACTTGGACTTTGACTATAGAGTTAGTCTTAGACATAGACTTACATTTACTTGCATAGAAGGAGATAGATCATCATATGGATGAGGAAGAAACCCTCCAAAAGTGATTAGATTTCTTCTTTTTTCATTATTAGTTTCATTTGCTTCCATTGTTTGAGCTTCCTTCTTCCCTTAGAGGAGTGAAACTCTTCCACTTTTCTAGAGCTTTACCAAAGCCATGAAGGGTAGAATGTGAATCACTCATTCTTTGTCGAAGATCAGCTCCTTGTGTAGTGTGTTTTACCTTGTAACGCCTCTACTTGGAAGGATGAGAATCACTCACTTTTCTTGCTTTACCAAAACCATAAAGACTGAATAGTTTCTCATTCACTCTTTAGTAAAAGGTGATGAACATGTATAAATCGTTCGGAAGTTATATTTGTGTATTTTGTTTATGCTTAATGCTTTATCTTTTACTTGCTTATTGACTGATTGAATGCATCTAGCAAAAGCTAAGGTATTTTGCACAACCATGAGTCCTTTATATGGCATAAAGGACTCTTGGCATAGGAAGACTCATTGGTCCTTTGCAAGTACCTTAGCTAAAGCTTCATGACTACCTTTCAATCTTCCCCATTATTGTGCTTCAACTAAGAATGGAATATTAACACCATGGTTGGATGCCTTGTAGAAATACTTGCTTAGTTGTAGACGGGTTGAATCTTGGCATAGACAATTCTTATAAATCTCTACACAGACATCAGAACCATTACTCTTAATTCTCACTATCCATCTTTATCTTCCAATTAACTTTATGTTGAAATAGGAGTTAATTGAGTTCTCAAGCACAAGTATAACAACTGGATGATTAACTACATGTCCAGATCCTTAAGCTAAAAGGGTGACTTTTTACATTTAAAGGAATATTATATTTTATCTGAAAAATCCTCTTGGAAAGAATCCTATATTCCGTCTAGGACAAATCCATAAAGATCATTACTTTAAATCTCAAGGGTTCCAATCACTTTGGTCTCTGTCACTACTTACTTTGAAACACCAACATTAGTTCCCTATGGATTCAACTCTGGATTTCACCAGAGTATTACTACAACTTGATCACTTACACTTGGTTGTACACATTTTTGGATCAAGTCAATCCCAACAAGAGAAAGGGAAATTTTCTACTCAATTGTAAGAAAACCCAAGGGGTCAACACGTGATTGAATCGTCTGTAGCTACCAAAGATAGTTGTGAGCAACTCAAGGTGGTCAACACCCTTAGGATTGAAAAACAAATAGATTAAACTATTTTGCCTAAAGTCTCACCTAGAGCCACTTTTGGAAAATGAAAAAGAGACTAAGGGCTGCTTCAGGGGGTGAAACACACGAAAATCAAAAGATTATTGATTTGAATGTGCATAATTGTCCCTATCCCGGCCTTTTTTCCCAATGTTGGAAGTCACCCGCTAAAGTTGCTAACTATTTGGATATTATTGAAATGTTTAAGTAGGTGAAGATAAACATCCCTTTCCTTGATGCCATCAAGCATATACCTTCATGTGCAAAGATATTGAAAGACATGTGTACCATGAAGAGGAAATTGTATGTGCACAAGAAGGTATTCCTCACCGAAGAAGTGAGGTCCATATTGAGGACTGACACACCATCCAAGTTCAAAGATCCCGGCTGCCCAACCATTGCCATAACCATCGGGAATTGCCGTGTGGAGCAAGCAATACTAGACTTGGGCAAGTGTCAACCTCCTACCCTTTTCAGTGTATAAACAATTACAGCTTGAGGAGTTGAAGCTGACTTGATGCAAAATGTATACACCCAAGTTCAAGCAGTCAAGCCGTAGTAATAATCCGGTTAAGTCTGAAGTCAAATCCACAAGGAACTATATTGTTGGTGTTTTGAAGTAAGTAGTGATAGAGACCAAGTGACTGGAACCCTTCAGATTTGAAGTTATGAGATTTCCTGGACCGAATATAAGATTTATTCCAAAGGATTTGAACATGTAGTTAATCATCTGGTTTATTATACTTGTGCTTGGGAACTCAATTAACTCCCGTGTCAACATAAAGTTAATTGCAAGATAAGGATGGATTATTAGAATTAAGAGCATGGTTTCGATGTTTTTGTAGAGGTTTACAAGAATTGTATGTGCCGAGAGACTCAACCCGTCTACAAACAACCAAATGTTTCTACAAGGCATCCAACCATTGCATTAATATTCCATTCTTTAAAGGAAGCACAATAATGGTGATGATTGAAATGTAGTGATGAAGATCTAGCCAGGGTCAAGGTGAAGACTCTTGAAGAAAAAGAAAGACATTCAGCCCTTTAATTGGCTGATAGAAAAAGGAAAGTACTTGGCATTCAAGCCTTACAATCATACCCCAAAAAGAGTGAATAGTGCGCTTTACTGTAGCATGAACAGTGTGATGCTACAGTAACTTCAAAAACCCTACTTCATAAGAAATAAAACATGTGGTCTAAGCATCCTCAAGCCCACTTATAATAATAATCCTTTAAACAAATTGGAGGCATTAATAACAACAGGCCAATTTAAGCTTAGCCTTAGCCCCTAGCTAGATTCTTCTAGAACTTGAATCATGTTGACGAATCTTTGTTGCCCAAGTGGATCATGGTCAATGGGCCTCCACGAACTTGCTTGATTCCATGCCTCTTGAATCAGTCCATTGAGTACCTCTTTAAACTTTCTTACTCGTGCTCTCGTAACTGGCCCAATTGGAACTTGAACTAAATCCTTTGAAGTTGTGCTATGATTTGCATCAACATCCTTCATAATCGGATTCAACCATCTTAGTGGTTGTTAGTCCGGCTCGAAGTCTTCTTTAAGGTAGATGTAGTGTGTGCAAATGAGGGGGCTTATCCCCTTGATATTGGCAATTGTCCAACTAATTGCTCCCTTGTGCCTCCTCAACACTTTCAATAGATCTTTTTCTTGCTTTGCCTCCAACGTTGAGCTTATCACCACTGGGTAGGTCTCATGCTCCCCTAATAATGCATATTTGAGGTTGGATGGTAATGACTTTGACTCCAAGATAAGACTTTGCATAGTCGATGGAAAGATCTTGTTCTTTTGATGTGGAAGTTTTTGAAATGTAGGGGTCCATTTTTCTACCCCCTATAAACTCTCCGGCTCCTCTTGATTAACGATCTCCTCCTCCTTCAGCTCCAAAGTGGTTAATAGCTCCAAGTGATCCTCCACCAAGGTATCAGTCCTATTGACTTCATGTACTTCCTCATCATCCCCCAGTTGTTTGCACAAATTGAAAACATTGAGGTCCATTGTCATATTCCCAAAAGTAAGCTTCATAAGTCCATTCCTGCAATTAATCACGACATTAGAAGTAGAAAGGAATGGGCTATCTAATATGACAGGAATTTGTGAGCTATGTTTAGCGATCGGATGAGTTTCAATGACAATAAAATCAACAGGGAAATAAAAATTATCAACTTGAACTAAGACACCCTAAACCACTCCCCTCGGTGTTGGAATGCTTTGGTTTGCCAATTGAAGAGTGATTGGAGTTGGCTTCAACTCTTCAAGTTGGGGTTATTGATACACTGAATAGGGTAGGAGGTTAACACTTGCCCCCAAGTCAAGAAGTGCATGCTCCACCTAGCAATTCCATATTGCGATGGCAGTGGTAGGGCGTCCGGGGTTTTTCAACTTTGGTGGGGATGTTGGTCCTCAAGATTGGGCTCACTTGCTCGGTGAGAAATGCCTTCTTGTGAAAATTCATCTTCCTCTTCATAGTACACAAATCTTTCAAGATCTTGGCACATGAACAGAATTGTTTGATAGCATCAAGGAGTGGGTCATTGATCTTAACCTGCTTGAACATCTCAATAATGTTAGAATAATTGGCCATCTTCACGGGTGGCTTCAAATGATGGGGAAAAGGGGCCAGAATGGGACACGGATGGACATTCACATCAACATTTTTTCTTTCTCACTCCCCGCACCCCCCTCGGAGTCACCCGGCACAATGGTCTTGTCGATTTGCTTGCCACTCCTTTGGGTGATGACTGACTTGAATGGCTCACAACTCTCCTTTGTGGGTTCAGATGACTCAATCACATGTTGGCCTCTAGGGTTTTCTTGGGGTTAAGTGGGGAAGTTCCCCTTCTATTGTTGGGCTGACCCTATGGCTTTGGTCAATTTTTTGATTTGGGTTCAAATGCCATTAAAAACGGTGGTTGTTTGATTGTTGATGGCGGTTTGGCTTTGGATGAATTGGTGTACTACATCCTTCAAATTTCTCTTACGGGGAGGTTGGTAGGTGGGGTGGGGTTTATGCTCCTTGTTGACCAACACTTTGTGGAGCCGGGTTTTGTGGAACCCCTAGTGTAGAAGGGCTTTTGTGAATACCCTTGTGGATTGGACCGGGAGTATTGGGAGTTGGACGACGGACCTAGACCATGGTATTGGTTTTGCTGAGGAGGCGTGGGCAGTGAATATGAACTAGACCCATGAGGAGTGGGATTCTCATTCTTCTAACTAAAGTTCGGGTGATTACTCCTACCCGAATTGTATGTATTAGAGTGTGGGGAGAATGATTGCCTACTTTGATTGAAGGCATTGACTAACTCATGGTAAACTTCCTTAAGTGCCAGAATGTTACGGCATTCCAAGATGGAATGCTCAACACTCTCACAAATAGAGCAAAACTCCTCGGTCTTGGAAATGTTGGACACCTCATGTCTCCTATTGACCTCAAGTCTCTCCACATTCTGAGACAATTTGGTGATTTTGGAAAGCCAGTCTTCCCAGTCCCTAAAATCTTACATCCCTCACCCACTTGTTTAATTACAACCCAGAGAAGACCTCGGTACATCGGTGGGATCCGTGATATCCCAAGATTGTGCATTTTGTGCCACTGGACTAGAGTAATCTAGGGCCTCATCGGGATCCTTGTTTAAAAACTTCCCATTGCACATCATGTCTATGAATTGTCGATGGCCCGGTGCAATCCCTTCATAGAAGAAACTCACCAATTGCTATGATTCAAAACCATGATATGGAATGGATTTTAGCAATTTCTTATAGCAACCTCAACATTGATAAAATTGCTCATTGGGCTTTTTGGAAAAGTTTTGGATTTACTTTTTAAGAGCGGTGTTTTTAGGCACCGAGAAGAATTTGTTGAGAAACTCAGAAAGCTTTTGTGCCCAAGAGATTATTGATCGAGGCTTCAACGAATTTAACCACATTTTGGCTTTGTTTTTAGGGGAAAAGGGAAATAATTTCAAGCGGGCTATGTCTTCCATTTCCTCAAACTCCTTAATGTGTAAATAATAATTTTCTCTTTCAATTCTGTGGAATTAAAGAAGTAGTTGTAACATTCCTGGCTTGAATAGGAAGGCATAAGCTTGGACCGGGAGAAGTATGCAAGAGGGAGTGGTGCTACTAGTCGGTTGGAGATAATCTCGCATTGACCTCGCCGGAGGATCAATGGGGATGTTGTTCCCTCAATTCTCAGGAGGGAAGTGCATTCTAGGGTCTTGCATTATGCAATGCAATCTGATGCGTTGAGCATAAATGGAGGTCCTATGACTCGGGCAAGAGCAAAAAGGATGAAGGAAGCATTGAACGGGCTGATTGTGCAAGTTCAAGCATGGGGCATGATCCACTTGGGCAACATAGATCCATCAACATGATTGAAGTTCTAGAAGATTCCAACAAAGGCTAAGCTTAAAATTGGTCTGATTGTAAGACTTTCCTTATGTATTTAGGCATGTGAGCTATTTTTTTTAGGAAAGAAAGACTTTCCTAGTTTAATTAGGCATGTGATCAGATTATTAAAGGGCTGATTGTGTTTTTCTCTTTTAGGAAAGTAAAAGCTAGTTATTTACCAACAAGTAAGAGATATTTTTTTACCCAGAAGTAAGAGATATTTTTTAACCAGCAAGTAAGAGATATTTGTTAAATAGGATAAGCTATTTTAGGAAGTTTTCTTTGTAAAAACCAGCCTATAAATAGGCGTTCAAATTATTGTAAAAGACAGAATATTTTTATGAGTATTGTGAGGTTTTCTACCATATTGTTCTTCCAAGAACTATTTCAAGAAGTTATCAAGAATTAATTTTTCTTGTGGCGTCTTTCTCTTGAACTTTTAACCTTAGGTTCTTGTTCTTGCAAACAATGCGTCTAGGGTTCTTGGTTCTTATAATCTGATTTGTGAACTTTCTTGGGCAGTCTTTAATCAATTTGCCCGTGGATTCTTGAATTCCTTTATGGGTTCACATCAGTTGGTATCAGAGCACTCGGGTCTTGTTTTTCTCAGTTTAGGTTGGTTATCTTTGTTTTGTGCGCATATAAACTGTCCAAATTAGGTTTCTTACTGTTGTTTGGTGTTTCTTTTTCTGTTTTTTCGCATCAAAAAAAAATTAGGTTTTTTTTTATCTTTCTCTTCTTTCTGCTTAATTATTTAGTGATTTGGGGCATGACTTGCTGCTGGAGTTTCTGTTGTCTTTATTATCAATTAGGGTTGCATAATATGGGCAGAAATGAATACATAACTTGCTTGTGAATCGAATGTGATGTCTACTGCCCAATTACGCGTAGTTTGCCTCTTCTGTGATCTAATATCAAAAAAAAGGAAGAAAAGAAATAAAATAATCAAATTGAGGCTATTCAGTTTGCTTTAGGGCTGATTTGAGTTAAGATTTTAACCAGAACAATCAAAAAAAATTACTTATTCTGATCATTCCCGCATTTGTTATCCCAAAACAGGTCATCCTATTGATTTAACCCCTTTTTCGATCCATTTGTTGCCTTTGAATCATTGTCTCGCTTAGTTTTCACCGAACCACAATTAACAATCACAAGAGAAATTTGGAGGATGTCGTGCATCAATTCATTCAAAGCCAAACCACAATTAACAATCAAACAGCCACCACTTTTAATGACATCTGGGCTCAAATCACTAAGTTGACCAATGCTACAGGGTTGTCCCAACAAGAGCAATGGAAATTTCCAACTCAACCCCAAGAAAACATGTGGTTGTGGGCTCTTGATACACCGTAGACTTGTCACGGGGTGTGCTCTTGTCCGATGCAACCACATTCATCCCTCACTTCATACAAATCAATTAAACACAAAAGCCCTATTGGATTAATGAAATGAGTCAATTTAGCATTTCCACTAGGATGATCTCTATGGATTTGCCAACCCAGTTCTCTTGCATATTTCACAATTCACAAACCACAAGATTTTTCAATTTTCACTTCATTTTACAAATCACTCTTCAAGACCACTTGACCTCGCCTTCCTTGAGAAGATGACCTTGGAATACTCATTCCAAATAAAATACGACACTGTAAGTCTCTCTGCGGTTGGGGAGCAATTTTGCGTACTCACACATTTTTTGCCATTCCCCACACAATTTCCCCATTTCTTGTATTGAGCTCGAGGGAGAGGGACACTCACCATGCACTATAAGCCATCTACACAAATAAATCGAGTTTGTGTGGGAAGGTAGGGAAAATGATCAAGAATTTTTGACATCGTTGTAGGGGAAGGCTAAATCTCGAGTTTGAAGGTGATTTTGGGACAACGAAGGTATGTCTCGTGATTCTCATCATGGGCTAAGGTACGTTGCTCTTTTGTATATCCTTGTACATAAATTTTCAATTGTAGTTAGTGTCATGTGGGAACGTAAAAATCAAAATAGACTAGTGAGACGTGATGTAGGACCAAATATGAACATAAATCAAGACTCTCCCAAAGATGCCCGAGACAATTTTGGGAATGATGGTGCTAACAATCCAAGGGACGGGGGAGTACAAAATCTCTGAGTGTAAAACCCCCAAATACAATTCTCCCTCTGAGAAACGAAGGAAATAATATCCCGATTGATCAAAAACCTACCCGAAGCAACCCCTCCCCTCATGCATACTTCTACATGTGCAAGCGCATGGTTTCCTTGTGAAATTGGGCATGTTGCAATTACTTTCTCAACTCCATGGCATGCAACAAGAAAATCCTTACCTATACACATTAAGGAGTTTGAGGAAATAGTTTGAACATTCACTTCAAATCATGCCATGGAAGATGGCATGTATGAAGTTATTCCCCTTTTCTCTCAAGGATGATGAGTATAGAATATTGCATATCACGGATCTTTGTTACATGCATTTTACTTGTTTTGTGGTGAAAATCAGGGGAAATGCTTTAAAACTCACAATTAATGGAGATTCGTGTAATTGTAGGTAAAGAGTGGACAAGGTCATGTATTAAGCCTCCCCTCAAGGGGCTAAAAGGGAATGAGCAAGAAGGGAATGCTTAATGGATGGCTCGGGACCTCAAGGAAATCACAAAGTCAGACAAAACCTACTAGTAGAAAATGCTACTGGATTTCTTCTACCTCAGTCAAGCTCTAATCCTACCAACAAAAAAACCTTAATCTTAATGGAAAAAAATGTATTGGTAGGTCTTTGACGTTCTACCGGTAGATTTTGCACAATTTTGCCGGAGTGCCTGTCACACCACTCCACCTACTCGGGGGGGGCACACCTCTTGTCATCCAAACCACACCCTGACATATTTGACACCCTATGATGCTCTCCTAACACAAGAAGTCAGCTTTCAAGTGAGAGAGATAAGGAAAGCAAGAGAGAAAAAGGATAGTTGGAAAAGCAGGAGAGGAGCATGCTTGGTCTGTTTTTGCTTGTTCATGTGTCCTACCTCTCCCCAATGGTTGGAACTCAGTTCCCACAGGCCAAGGGAAGAGGGATGGACAAAAATTGAGAGGTCTTACACCATTTTCAGATTTACACATGCTTTTAGAGAGAGAAGCTCCATGGTAGAAGATGAAGTCGAGATAGAAAGATTGGTTTTTACATTTTCTTCACCATTTTTATTGTAGTAAGCTTTACATTACTTGTAATCTTTCTCTCTTTCACTCTAAAGTCTTTTATTTAAGTTGTAATCAAGCTTAGTTAAGTGTTCTGGCATTTTCATTTCTACATTTGGGTATTTTATCTTCAATGTTTGTATTTTGGGTAGGAATGAATTTACTCTTGTAGTTTAAACCTTTTATTGCATCATCAGTACAAGTTTCATGTTCATTTCACTACCATGTCTCTTTACCTTATGTTGGTTCTTGCTTTTACTATGAGTAGCTAGACTTTTAGTTGGCTAATCCAAGGGGAATTTCCTCTTGGGTATGTGAAATCGACTCTCTTTCTTTCTTCCTCGTAGTGTAAAGTGTTTGGTTTGATTAGGTTGAGTGCGGACGTGGTTGTAGGCTCTTGATACACCATAGACTTGTCACGGGGTACGCATGTGCCCAACACATCCACAATCAAACACCAAGAGACCATTGGATGAATGAATTGAGTCAATTTGGCATTCCCATTGGAATGTCATCTATGGATTAGCCAACCTTGCTTTCTTGAATTGTTATCAAAACGCAACTCACCAAAACACAATTCCCAGGATTTTTCAATTTTCATTCATTTACAAATCACCCTTCAAAGCAATTTGACCTTTCCTTCCCTAAGGAGATGACCTTGGAATACCCATTCCAAATAAAACACGACATTGCAAGTCTCTCTATGATTGGGGAGCACTTTTGCACACACACGTATTTTTGTTCACACACATGACTTTTTGTATTTCTTGCATGTAACCCGAGGAAGGGTGACACTCACCTACTTCTATAAGCCATACACACATAGTCTAGGTTGGTGTTTGGAGATTTGGGAAATCGATCAAGCAAAGGAGAAAGCAAAAACTTGGTTGAACTCCTTGAAACCCCGCTCGATAAGTTCTTAGGTGCAAATATTATCCAAATTTCTAAACAAAAATTTTCCGGTACCCAAGGCAATTGCTCTAAAAAAATAGACTCAAAACTTTTCTGAAAAACCAAAGGATTAGTTCTATCAGCATTGGGATAGATACAAGGACTTATTACACTCAATTCCACATCCTGGATTTGGACCGTGGTAATTGGTTAGTTTCTTCTACAAAGGAATTATGCCAAGCCATCGACAATTCATCAACATGATGTGAAGGGGATGTTTTTGAGTATGGACCTTGATGAGGTCCTAGTGTACTTTAATACATTGGTGGAGAATGCCCAATCTTGGGATATCACGGATCCTACCGATATTTCAAGGTCCTCTCCGATAAAGCAACCAAGTGGGAGGGGATGTATTACTTGCGTGACCAAGAAGATTTGTTTGCTAAGATACAAATTGTCTCGCAAGGTGGAGATCTTAGAGGTTAATTGGAAGCATGAGGTGTCGAATGTCCCTAAGGCCGAGGAATCTTGATCAATATGTGAGAGTGTTGGGAACTCTATTGCGGAGTGTCCAAACATTCCGACACTCAAGGAAGTATACCATGAGCAAGTAAATGTATTTAACCAAAGTAGGCAGTCATATTCTCTACACTTTAACACATACAATCCGAGATGGAGCTCCGACCTGAACTGTAGTTGGAAGAATGACAACCCTATTTCTTCTGGGTCACCTCATTGTCACCTCTTATCCTACTTAAGCAAAATCAATCATTTTATGGTCATAGTTTGTTATCTAGCCCCCAATATTCACGGTCCAATCCACAAGAATTTTTGCAAAACCCAACAAGGGTTTGGTAAACGAGGACCACCTAATCCGCCCACATACCAACCTCCTCACAAGAGATATTTGGAGGATGTCATGCATCAATTCATTCAGAGTCAAACCACAAACCATAATCAAAATGCCACTGCTTTCAATGACATTCGGACACAAATCACTAATTTAACTAATGCTATAGGGTCTTCTTTACAACAAGAAAAAGGAAAATTTTTTGCTCAACCTCAAGAGAATCCCATAGATCAACATGTAATTGAATCGTCCGATGTTACTAAAGATAATTTTGAGCAACTCAAAGCTAGCTATACTCACTCTTAGGAATTGAGAAGGAAATAGACAACCATTTTATCTTAGATCTCACCCAAATATACTTTGAAAAAAAAAAAAACCAAGGGTAACTCTGAAGAGGGTGAACCACTTGACAAGCCTAAGATTGTTGAGTTGACTGTGAATGATTGCCTATCCCAGCTCCCTATCCCCAATGGTTGAGGGCACTTGCTAAAATTGTTAACCATTATGATATTCTTGAGATGTTTAAGTAGGTAAAGATCAACATTTTCACTCCTTGATGCCATCAAGCAAATCTCCTCTTGTGCAAAAATATTGAAGGACTTATATACCATGATGAGGAAGTTGAATGTGCACAATAAAACCATCCTCACCCAGAAATTAAGTTCAATCTTGAGGACAAATATTCGACCCAAGTTCAAAGATCCCGGCTGCCCTACCATTTTCATCACAACTGAAAATTTTTGAGTGGAGCAACCATTGGCTAGACGTGGGGGGGCAAGTGTCAACCTTTAACCCGTATTAACAACTACATCTTGAGGAGTTAAAACCAACCTCTATCATTCTTCTACTAGCGGATCAAAGCATGAGAACACCAAGGAATGGTCTAATGAAACTTGCATTTGGAAACATGACAATGGATCTCAATGTGTTCCACTTTTGCAAACAACTAGGGGATGATAAGGAGATTCATGAAGTCAGTAGGATTGACAAATTGGTGGAGCATCACATGGATTTTTTGTGCCATACAAGTGTGAATGGGGAAAAGTATCTTGAGAATATGGAACTGGAGACTGTGTAAGGGGAGGAAACTTGGACCCCGACATTTGAAAAAGTACTGCCACAAGAAAAGAAGATTTTTCCATCAGTAGTGCAACCACCCACTTTGGAGTTGAAGCCATTATCATCCACACTTAAATATGCATTCTTGTGGGATAACCAAACATTTCCAGTGGTGATAAGCTCTTCATTGAAGCTGGGGCAAGAGGAAGAACAGTTGCAAGTCTTAAGGAAGCAGAAGGGAGCAATCAATTGGACCATTGCCGACATGAAGAGAATTAACCCTATCATTTGCACGCATAGAATATATCTTGATACTCAAGGTGGCCTACCCCAATGGAGCCGTAGAAATCACCAACCCCGAAGATGGCAAGACATTCAAGGTCAATGGCTAAAGACTTAAGCCATTTTCGCAGGTTATGAAGGCCAAGAGGTGGAGGAAGAATTGGTGGATCTAGTTTACCCGAACCTTTCGGAGGAATAACTATTTATAATGTCTTTAGTGTATAGTCATTTTCACTTACTTTAACTGTTCATGTTTACTTTAATTTTTTGTATAGTGTTGTGTTTATTAGTTGTAGATATTGTTGTTTTTTGTCAAAGCTCAAGTGTGAGGTGTTCTCTAACCCTACTCATCTTTTTACAGTCCTTCATTGCATATCATATATTTTTTGTTGCATTAAGGACAATGCATGAATCAAGTTGGGGTGAGTTGCACCATTTGCATGATACACCAATTTTTTGTGGAAATTTCTTTTTGATAATACCAATTTTGTGGTGAAATTCACCTTTCACATATCGTACAAATTTTTGTTTACAATAGTTGCAAATTACGTGGAAAATTTGAAAATTTTTTGTGAAAAATATCTGAATGTTGATCTGTATTCCCCTATTTAGAGCGTTATGGGTTTGTTGATATGTTGATCTTTGTGTTGAACCTTGAATACATGAGCACATTATAGAAGTTCATCCTATGCTTGAGTATCACATATATGTTTGCTTTTGAACTCAACCTTAAGTGCACATTGAATGTGTAATTTTGGCAATTTATGGATTGGATTCATATTTTAGTGCTTAATGTGAATAGTGGAGATGTGTAAGGACACATGAGAGCTTTAGTGCCAAATCTTGTTGGAGGAAACTTAAATTTACTCAAGGAACAATTTTTCAAATTTTAAATTTGTTCAATAATCTCATTATGCTTATTTTGGTTACATGCAGTTAGGTAGTTGATTGACTTTGTCTTGACATACAAGATGCTCTCCCATGCCTATCTAGAGATGATCATAAGCCATCCTTGACTTACTTTGAGCCTTAGCCCTTTTTCTTGTGAAAAGTTTATCCCTAGTGCCGTGATTGAGACTTAATTGTAAATTAGGTTCCATGCCACACATTTGACCAGGCCAGTGCAAAATGATAAAAATCTACCACAGCATGGCTGTTCCTAAGAGCTGAATGTGAATGAACATAAAAAGAGAAGGAATTGGGGTGCGGAAACTCAAACAAAGGAATGAATGAAGTTGAATTCAAAGAGTTGAATGAAAAAGAATGAAAATCCAAGAAAAAGGAGAAAAAGGGGGTGAAAAGGTGAAAATAATGAAAAAAAAAAAGAAGGAAAATGTTAAGGAAAAGAAACAAAGAGTGTGGTGATGGTGTTAGACTACAAATCCCATAAAAGGGGAGATGTTTATGAAATAAAAGTCATTCACTCGGAACAACCCTCTTCGTTTTCCTCTGTCATTCGTTTCACTTATCTCAATATCACCCCAAGGCCTCATTGCAACCCGTAAAAGTTCTAAATGATGGAGAGAAGCATGGGGGATGCATACCTTTAAAGAAAAGAGAAGTCGATTTTGCTATCTAATGCCCTAACATTCCTTTCATGAGATTATGCCAAGGTTGATTCATTTTAATGCATGTACTTCATTTTGGATTATGTGTGAGCATACTTTATTTGTTGCTCAAGATTCTATCTCACATATACACATGGAGAGCATGCCAAGATAACCAATGTGAAATTCATTGTTGAGAAACACCCTTGGTGAGGTTGCATTGAAGCTTACTTTGGATAGACAAAGAGAATGTGAATTCCGTTGTGTAAATGCTTAAATTACATCTCCATTTCACACACACATGAGTTTAAAAATGAATATGTAGATGCATACCCTAGACTAGTATTTAAAGCCATGGTGGTGCTCTTATGTGCTTGGTTCGGGTATTTGAACGATGTGTTATATAGCCCTATGCTTATGGGATGGAGGAATATTGCTCAAACTTTCGATATTTGATAAGATTTAGGAATGTCGTTGTCATGGGGTATGCTTGAATTCTCACCTCTGTTTTAGTCCGTCGCTTCCTACAAATCAATCGAATGTCTAAGCAACATTAGAAGAATGTCTTGAGTTGATTTTGCATTGCCATTGGAATGACCTCTTTGAATTAGCCACACTTGTTTACATTTCTTTTCATTAAGAACACAACTCACAAAAACACATATTAAAAAGATATTTACACTTTTCTATTTTCACAAATCTCCTTCAACACAATTCACCTTCCTTCCTTGAGGAGACAACCTTGGAATATCAATTCCAAGTAAAACATAACACTCGAAAGTCTCTCTAAGCCTGGGGAGCACTTTTGTACACACACCCATTTTCCCATTTCTCGCAAGATATCTGAGGGAGAGTGACACTCTTCTACTCGTATAAGCCACATGCACATTATCAGAATTATGATCAAAAATTAGGAACAACGGAATAAGTCAAGCACACTCATTCCCTCATTCTTATTGCCAGAGTGTAGTGATTAGGAGGTGATGAGCATAGAATATTGCACATCCTTTATCTCTTTGCACCCATTTTATACTTGCTTTTGTGGAGAAATAGGGAAAATTGCGTTTAATCTAAGAATTAATGAAGTTTTTGCGTGATTGTAGATAAAGAGTAGGAAATGGCATGTGTTAAGCTTCCATCAAGTCCTTAAAGGCAATGGGGAAGAAGGGGAGCCTTAACAGCTGGCTCAGGATATCAAGAAAAAGACAAAACAGGTGAAAACCAACAGGTAGATGTTCATCAAAATCTACTGGTTGGTTTAGTGCACTGTAATTCTTCTACTACCGCCCCTGCCAAAAACCTATCGGTAGAATTTTCCTACTGGAAAAAACCTACCGGTAGGTTTTATGATCGTGCTACCTATAGGTTTTGCCCAAAAATGCTAGATGCTTGCATTCTCAACTCCAACTACTTCATGGGCCCACCTCTACTTCTCCCACACATGCCCTAGCACATTCTACATACAAGCATGCTTTCTTACACAAAACTTGAATTTGGAAGAAAAAGCATGGAAGAGGAAAAGAGAGAAAGAGAGTGGTTGGGGGAAGCATGGAAGAGGAAGGCAAGGCTTGTGGTTGCTTGTAGCAATCCCCAA
The DNA here is from genome assembly GCA_963454935.2 of Ilex paraguariensis. Lineage (NCBI taxonomy): Eukaryota > Viridiplantae > Streptophyta > Magnoliopsida > Aquifoliales > Aquifoliaceae > Ilex > Ilex paraguariensis. Next base: position 4,303,372 of record CAUOFW020002835.1, read on the forward strand.
AATACCCTCCAATGACAGCAATTCAGTAACACAGACCTTGGGGTGGATTATGGACAAATTTTGACCAAGCTCTTGAACATATTTCAGATTTTTACACAAGTTTAGAGGGAGAATCTCAAGGAAGAAGATGAAGTTTTAGAGAGAGAAAGTTAGATTTTTGCATTTCCTACTCCATTTCAGTTGTAGTAAGCTTTAAATCACTTGTAATATTTACTTCTTTCACTTTAATATCCTTTAATTCAAATGTATTCAAGTTTAGCCACATATTCTTGTATTTATCATGTCTACATTTGGGTTTTTCCTTCTACGCTTTACTTTTGGGTATGAAATGAACTTGTCCTTGTAGTTCAACTTCTTTTTGCATTAATACAAGTTCTATGTTTTATTTCTTCACCATGTCTCTTTACATTGTGTATGTTCTTGCATCTATTATGAGTAGCTAAGCTTTTAGTTGGTTAATTCAAGGGAGATTTCCTCCTGGCTATGCTAAATCAACGTTCCTTCATTCTTCCATGTAGTACAAAGTGTTTGGTTTGACTAGGTTGAGTGCGGACATGGTTGTGAGCTTTTGATACACCGTAGACTTGTCACGGAGTATGCTTGAGCCTACATCCCCACATTTGTCCCTCACTTCCTACAAATCTATCAAGCACAAAGACACCATTGGTAGAATGAATTGAGTTGATTTGGTATTCCCATTGGAATTACCTTTTCAGATTAGCCAACCTTGTTTTCTTGCATTTTATCAAAAACTCCACTCACCAAAACACAAAACTCACAAGATTTTACACTTTTCATTTCTTACAAAATCATCTTCACCACAATTCGACCTTCCTTCCCTAAGGAGCTGACCTTGGAATACTCAATTCCAAGTAAAACACAACATTTCAAGTCTCTCTACGCTTGGGGAGCACTTTTACACACACTTCCATTTTCATTCACATACATTTTTCCCATTTCTAGCATTGAACCTGAGGAGAGTGACAATCACCTACTCATAAAAAACCATATATACACAACCGAGTTCATGTTCGGAGATTAGGACGAACGCAACCAAGCATTTTTGGCACCGTTGTCGGGGAAGGCTAGTGTCGAATTAGAAGGTGATTTCGGACAATGAAGGTAAGTCCCATGATTCTCATCATAGGCCGTTGCTCCTTTGTATATATTTGTGTTTACTTTTTATTTTAATTGGAGATAATTTTTTTGTATGTGGAGACGGAACAACCAAAAATGACTTGTGAGACTTGCCATATACCCAAATATGAATCTTGACCAAGACACACCAGAGGATGTCGGTGACAACTTTGGGGATGATGGTGCTAATGTTCCAGGGGGTGGGGGAATGCAAAACCCTAGCATGTTAAATCCCTGAATGCATTTTCCCCCTCCAAGGAATGAGGGAAAAACAATATCCCAATTGATCTTCAACCAACCCGAAGCACCACCCTCTCTTGCATACTTCTATTGGTCGAAGCTCATGACTTCTTCCTCAATTCCATGGAATTGAAAGAGAAAATCCTTATTTGCATATTAAGGAATTTGAGGAAATTGTTGCAACATTTCTCACAAATCATGTCATGGAAGACATAGCTTGAATGAAATTATTTCCCTTCTCCCTTAAAGACAAAACCAAAACTTCATTGAACTCTTTGAAACCTTGATTGATAAGTTCTTGGGCACAAATGCTTTCTGAATTTTTAAACAATTTTTTTTCTAGTGCCGAAGACCACTGCTCTTGAGAAACAAATTCAAAATTTTTTGGAGAAATCTAATGATCAGTTTTATCGATGTTGGGATCGATACAAAGAGTTTCTATAATCCATTCCACATCATGGATTCGAATCGTGGCAATTGGTTAGTTTCTTCGATGAAGGAATTACATCTGGTGCACCGAAAATTCATAGACATGATGTGTAACAGAGAGTTTTTAAACAATGATCTGGATGAGGCCCTTGAATACTTCAATACATTGGCACAAAATGCTCAATCATGGGATATCACGCATCCAAATAATGTACCAAGGTCCTCTCCGAGAAGTCAACGAAGTAGGGGAGGGATGTATAATTTATGGGACCAAGAAGACTTGTTTGCCAAAATTACAAAGTTGTCCCAAAAGGTGGAGACTCTAGAGGTGAATAGGAGGTGTGAAGTGTCTAATATAGCTAAGGCTGAGGAGTGTTGCTCTATATGTGAAAGTTTTGAGCATTCTATCTCGAAGTGCCCAAACATTTCAGCACTCAAAGAGGTTTATCATGAGCAAGTGAATGCTTTCAACCAAAGTAGGCAATCATTCTCTCCACAATCCAATACATATAATGTCAGTTGGAGCAATCACCCTTAGTTGGAAAAATGACAACCCTACTCCTCCTGAGTCTAGCGCATTGTCTTCTCCCAATCCACCCAAGCAAAACTAATCCTACTATGGTCACGGTCCCTCGTCTATCTCCCAATACCCACGGTCCAATCAACAAAGACCATCCAACCCACTCACCTACCAATCTCCTCACAAAAGAAACTTGGAGGATGTCGTGCACCAATTCATTCAAACCCAAACAACAATCAACAACCAAATCGCCGCCATTTTCAATGATGTTCGGACTCAAATAACAAAATTCACCAAATTCCATAGGACCATCCCAATAAGAAAATGGGGAATTTCCCGCTTAACCTTAAGAAAACCCTAAGGGTCAACATGTGATAGAGTCTTCCAAGCCCACCAAGGAGAGTTGTGGGCAACTCAAGATGGTCACCACCCTAAGTAGTGGCAAACAAATTGACAAAATTATTTTTCCAAAAGTCTCACCCAAAGCCACATTGGCAAAAGAGAAAGAGACTACGGGCAACTCCGAGGGGGGTGAGACACATGAAAAGGAAAAAATTGTTGATTTGAATGTGCATAAGTGTCCTATTCTGGCTCCTTTTTCCCAATCGTTGAAACCACCAGCTAACATTGCTAACTATTCGGATATCCTTGAAATGTTTAAGTAGGTGAAGATAAACATTCCGCTCCTTGATGCCATCAAGCAAATAGCTTCATGTGCAAAGATCCTGAAATACTTGTGCACCGTGAAGAGGAAGATGAATGTGCATAAGAAGGCATTTCTCACGGAGCAAGTGAGTTCCATTTTGAGAACCAACACACCACCCAAGTTCAGAGACCCCAATTGCCCTACCATTGCCATAACCATAGGGAATTGCTGGGTGGGGCAAGCTCTTTTAGACTTGGGAACAAGTGTCAACCTCTTACCCTTCTCGGTGTACCAACAATTGCAACTCGAAGAGTTGAAGCCAACTCCAATCACTCTTCAATTGGCGGATCAAAGCATTAGAACACGAAGAGGAGTAGTTGAGGATGTTTTAGTTCAAGTTGACAAATTTTATTTTTTCGTTTATTTTATTGTACTTGATACTCGGTTACTAATCCTAGTTCTTAAATTTCTATCATTCTAGGTAGGCCTTTCCTTGCTACATCTAATGTTGTGATAAATTATAGGAACGGATTAATGAAGCTTGCCTTTGGGAACATGACGATGGATCTCAATGTATTTAACTTATGCAAGAAACCAAGTGACGATAAGGAAGTGCATGAGGTCAGCCGGATTGACACTTTGGTGGGAGACCACAGGGAATTACTTTGCCATTCAAATTTGAAGGAGCAATAGTTTGTTGATGAAAAGGAGTCGAAACTATACAAGGGGTAGGATGTTGGGCCCCGACATTTGAGAAGCTTCCACAACAAGAAAAAAGAATTTTCCCATCAACCGTGCAAACACCAATCTTGGAATTGAAGTCACTACCTTCCAACACTGAAGTATGCATTTCTTAGGGGAGCACAATACATTCCTGGTGGTAGTACCAAAGGTACCAAAGAAGCCGACTGTCACAGTGGTTGCAAATGAGGAGAATGAGTTGATTCCAACAAGGGTGGTCACTGGTTGGAGAGTTTGTATCGACTATCGAAAACTCAACTCATATATGAGAAAAGAGCATTTCCCCTTGCCCTTCCTTGACTAAGTATTGGAGAGAGTAGTCAGACACCCCTTTAATAGCTTCTTGGGTTACTCTGGCTACAACCAAAATCGAGATTGCTTTGGAGGACCAAGAGAAGACAACCTTCACGTGCCCCTTTCGGCACCTTTGCTTATCGTCGAATGTCATTCAGGTTGTGTAATGCCCTGGGAACTTTTCAGATCTGCATGATGGGAATCTTTAGCGATATGGTGGAGAACATTGTGGAGTTTTTCAGGGATGATTATTCCGTGTTTGGGGACACATTTGAGGGGTGTTTGGAGAATTTGAAGAGAGTGCTTGAAAGATGTGAGGAAAAGAACTTGGTGCTCAATTGGGAGAAGTGCCACATCATGGTGACATAAGGGATTGTGCTCGGGCACATTGTATCGAAAAAAGGGATTGAAGTAGACCAATCCCAGGTGGAAGCAATTTCCAACCTCCCCACTCCAAAGGTCATTAAGGATATCAAGTCTTTTCTTGGCCATGCCGATTTCTATCGTAGATTTATAAAAGATTTTAGTGCATTGGCAAGGCCCTTGACCAATTTGCTAGCAAAGGATGTTTCGGATGATTGTGAGGCTTCTTTTAAAAAACTCAAAAGCATGGTCACTTCACCTCCAATCATGCGACCACCCAAAAAGGAACTTTCATTTGAGCTCATGTGCGACGCAAGTGATTATGCAGTCGGCGTAGTGCTCGATCAAAGTGAAGAAAAAAGACCATATGTAATATACTATGTTAGCAAGACTCTAAATGAAGCACTAATGAATTAAACTACCACCGAAAAAGAGTTGCTAGCCGTAGTATTTGCATTGGATAAATTTAGGTTTTACATCATTGGTTCGCCTATTGTAGTCTACAGTGACAACTCTTCTTTGAAGTATCTTTTGTCTAAGCAGAACGCAAAACCGAGACTCATTAGGTGGATCCCTCCTCCTACAAGAATCCAACTTGACCATTAAAGACAAGAAAGGAGTGGAGAATGTACTAGCAGACCATTTTTCTTGATTTGTTGTCCAAGATGCCGAAGAGCGTATTCCTATCCCTGACTCTTTTCCCAATGGACATTTGTTTTCTATTCATTTTATTTCTCGTTTGTACGCTAACATCTGTAATTATATTGCCATTGGACAAATACCAACGCATTGGAGCTCGGGGAACAAAAGAAGATTCATGGCGGATGTGAAGTACTTCTACTTCAACAACCCATATTTATTCAAGTGATAAGGAGATACGTACCTGAAAGTGAACAACAGGATGTCCTTTCATTTTGCCATTCTAAGGCATGCAGTGGCCACTTCTCTTCAAAGAAAACTTCGGCTAAGGTTTTCCAATCCGATTTTTATTGGCCTCCTTTTATTGTTTCATTTTGTAAAGAGTGTGATAGGTGCTAAAGGTTGGGTGGTGTGACCCATAGGAATATGATGCCTCTTTCCCCCATGCTAGTCATTGAGATATTCGATTGTTGGGGCATCAACTTCAGGGGTCCATTTCCTATGTCCTTTGGCTACCTCTATATCCTACTGGTAGTGGACTACGTGTCCAAGTGAGTAGAGGCCATCCCCATCAAGACCAATGACCATCGAGTTGTGGTCAAGTTTTTAAAGGAAAACATCTTTTCAAGGTTTGGGGTACCTCGTGCAATGATAAGTAACGGTGGGTTACATTTTTGCAATATGTCATTTGTATTTGTAATGGTCAACTAATGGCCAAGCCGAGTTGGAAAATAGGGAGATTACAAACATACTAGAGAAAAAGGTGGGTCCGAATCGAAAGGATTGGTGACTTAGGTTAACCAATGCCTTGTGGGCTTATCGTACTGCGTACAAGACCATCCTAGGTATGTCTCCTTATAGGCTAGTCTATATTGGGCGATCACAACATTGAACTTCAATTTGAGAATGGCCAGAGAGAATAGGAAGTTAGAGTTAAATGTATTAGAGGAATCTAGAGCGATGCATATGAGAGCTCAAAATTTTCCANTGCAAGGCTTGTCATTTGCCAATAGAGATGGAGCACAAGGCATATTGGGCGATCACAACATTGAACTTCAATTTGAGAATGGCCAGAGAGAATAGGAAGTTAGAGTTAAATGTATTAGAGGAATCTAGAGCGATGCATATGAGAGCTCAAAATTTTCCAAAGGGAGGGCAAAGATCTTTCATGATAAATCCATTGTGAGAAAAATATTTGAGCCTGGACAAAAAGTGCTCTATGTAATTCTCAACTCTCCATTTTCCAAGGAAAACTCCGATCTAGTTGGGATGGCCTGATGTGAAAACCCGCCAAAATAATGAGATCCAACAACGAAAAAGGAACCCAAGATCGTTCTAAGATCAAAATTGAATGATAGACCTCGACCCGTTGTTTACAACAAACAAAAACCTTGGTATATATGACCTCAGCCCACTGTTTGTAGTGAAACAAGAACCTTGATATAAGGAAGATGCCACGAATGATGGTGGTAACCCGTTTGATAAGTAGCTTGTGAATGCCACAGAAAATCCCGATAAGTTTGTTTAGTTCTTCAAAGAACTATAGATAAAATACTCTAAAATTTACTGAATATTGATTTGAACGCGTATGTATTGGCTGGCCTTTACAAAGAAACTTCCTAAAATAGCTTATCCTAATTAAGAAATATCTCTTACTTGCTGGTAAAGAAATACTCTTACTTTTCTAAACTCTTACTTTCCTAAAAGAGATAAAATACAATTAGCACTTTAATATGCTGATCACGGCGTCCTAAATAGACAAGGAAAGTCTTACTTTTCTAAAAGAATAAATGGCATGCTGATCACACGCATAAATAGACAAGGAAAGTCTTACAATCAGACCCAAAAAAGTATTCCAAAACATGCCAATGCAAGCTTAGCCTTAGCTGGATTCTTCTAGAACTTGAATCATGTTGATGAACCTTTCTTTGCCAAGTGGATCATGCTCAATGGGCCTCCACAAATTGCTTGAGTCCATGCCTGTTGAATCAGCCTGTTGAGTACATCTTTAAACTTCCTTGCTCATGCTCTCGTAACCGGCCCAATTGGAACTTGAACTAGATCCCTTGAAGTTGTGCTATGATTTGCATCATTCCCCTCCTTTTGAAAAGGATTTGCCCTCAAATCATCACCTACATCAAAAGGACTCAAATCAGTAACATTAAAAGTAGCACTTACACTGTACTCACCAGGTAAATCTAGCTTATAAGTGTTGTCATTGATGCGCTCTAGGACTTGGAAATGACCATCTCCTCTTGGAAGCAATTTGGAACGTCTTTGTGTTGGAAATCTCTCTTTTCTCATATGCAACCCAACCCAATCTCCGGGTTCAAAAATCAACTTGTGACACCCCTTGTTGGCTTGCTTTGCATACTGCTCTATTCTTCACTCAATGTTGAGTCTTGCTTTCTCATGAATCTGCTTGACAAAGTCAGCTTTCTTTTTGCCATCTAAATTAACATGCTTAGTCAAAGGTAAAGGAGATAAATACCATGGAGTTAAAGGATTAAATCCATACACAATTTCAAATGGTGAAAATTTAATAGCAGAATGAACAGATCGGTTATAAGCGAACTCAACATGTGGTAAACATTCTTCCCATGTTTTGATTTTCTTTTCAATGATTGCCCTCAATAAAGTAAATAAGATCCTATTTACTACTTCAGTTTGGCCATCAGTTTGTGGATGACAAGTAGTAGAAAACAATACCATAGTACCTAGCTTTCACCACAAAGTCTTCCAAAAATAGCTCAAGATTTTAGCATCTTTATCTGACACAATTGTTCTAGGCATGCCATGTATTCTCACAATCTCTCTAAAGAACAATTCTGCAACATGTGAAACATCATCCATTTTGTGACATAGAATAAAGTGTGTCTTCTTAGAAAATCTATCTACAACCACAAAAATTGAATCTCTCCCATGCTTAGTCCTAGGTAATCCTAACACAAAGTCCATTGAAATATCAATCCATGGCTCACTAGGAATTGGTAAAGAAGTATAAAAGCCATCGGACCACCTTTGGATTTAGCCTGCCTACATGTGACCCCGTGCATGCCTTTTGTTTAGCTTGTGCTGGCCCTTCAAGTGCTTCAAGGACTCGTGATCAGTGTGAATCACTAATTCCTTTGGCCATAGGTAGCATTGCCACGTCTCTAAAGCTCAAACCAATGCATACAACTCTTTATCATATGTTGGGTAGTTTATGGGCTGCCCCACTTAGTGTCTTGTTGAAGTAAGCAATTGGTCATCCTTCTTGCACAAGCATTACTTCTATGCCAATACCTGAAGCATCACATTCAATCTCAAACATTTTCAAAAAGTTAGGTAAAGACAATAAGGGGGCGTTGCTCAGCTTCTCTTTGATAAATTGAAACACCTGTTCTTGTTCTTCTCCCCATCTAAATCCAACGTTCTTCTTGATCACTTCAGTAGGTGGTGCAGCTATGCTACTAAAGTCCTTCACAAACCGCCAGTAAAAACTAGCATGTCTATGAAAACTACGAACATTACCTGCACTTGTGGTACTTGGCCAATCTTGGATTGCACGTACCTTATCTTCATCAACTTGTATACCTTGTGCACTAAGAACAAATCCCAAAATACAAGCTTATCAGTATAAAAAGTACATTTCTTTAGTTTAGCAAACAACTTTTCTTTCCTAAGCACTTCTAAAACAGATTTCAAATGTACTACATGATCGTCCATGTTTTTACTATAAGTGAGTATATCGTCAAAGTAGACAACAAAAAATCGGCCAATATATGCAAGCAAAACGTGATTCATAAGTCTCATAAAGGTGCTCAAAGCATTGCTCAATCCAAAAGGCATAACTAACCAATCATACAAACCATATATTGTTTTTAAGGTTGTTTTCCATTCATCTCCTTCCTTTCTTCTAATCTAATGATATCCACTCTTTAAATCAATCTTAGAAAATACACAAGAGCCATGCAGCTCATTTAACGTCGTCTAAGCGAGGAATAGGATGACGACACTTTACCATTATGTTGTTGATGGCCCAGCAATCAACACACATTCTCCACATCCCATCCTTCTTAGGTACAAGTAAAATCGGAAAAGTGCATGGGCTCATGCTTTCCCTTACGTGCGCTTTCTCCAACAACTCACTTACCTGCCGTTGAAGCTCCTTTGTCTCCTCAAGATTGCTCCTATAGGCTAGTCGGTTTGGAATTGCCGCACCGGGAACAAAGTCAATTTGATGATCAATACCTTAGATTGGAGGTGACCCATGTGGACATCCTTATACTCCTACAAAAAGAGAAACAACAAAACTAGGCAAAACAAGGTCATGTTTGTTAGTGTTTAAGAGTGCCTCTTTGTACAAAAGTACAATCATCGACTGATTTGAAAACATTGCTCGCTTAATTTCACTCACTTTTGCATAGAAATCCCTTGTTTTCTCTCAATGGCCGCATTTTGATTTTCTTTTTTTCTCTCATTTTTCTTGGCCTCTCTAATTTTCACTCTCTTTCTTTTGATCACTCTTTTTTTGCAATCTCACTTGATCCTCATATACTTGTTGCGGTGCCAATGGTACAAGGGTGATCGATCGTTGATTAAGCACAAAGGAGTATTTGTTCGTAAAACCATCATACTTTATATGCCTATCAAACTGCCATGGACGCCCTAGCAATAAGTGTCCTGCTTGCATCGGTACTACATTACACAACACTTCATCTTCATACTTACCAATTTGAAATGCAACTAACACTTGCTTGTTCACCCTTATCTCACCACTATCATTCAACCATTGCAACTTGTACGGTTTAGGGTGCTTCAACACGGGTAGTCCCAATTTTTCCACCATAATTGTGCTTGCATCATTAGTACAACTACCACCACCAATAATCACACTACACACCTTGTCTTAACCTCTTTTGCATGCACGCTCAATGCTTTCCTCGCCATCAATGTCAATGCATCAGGGGCTAAATATTCCTCCTTGGAAACGTCCTCCAATGGGGCCATGTCGTTGGTGTCGGAATCTTCATTGTCTGTCACAATTTCACCATTGTCTTATAACACCATGACCTGCTTGTTTGGACATTGACTTGTTATGTGTCCCCTACCTTGACATTTAAAACATTTAGAGCCACAATTCCTAGAGGTAGAAATGTCGATTTTACCTTGAGGAACATGGCTGGTGTTTGTAGACTTGGGCTCAGATTTTGGCGTTTGTGACTTGTCCAAATGCTTGGTATAACTTGGTTTCCAAGAGGTAGAACTAGAGTTATGTGCTGCACATGACCCACCCCCCTCTTGAGTTGTTGCTCCACTTTGATGTCCATGTGCGCCATATCTTCCAACTCCACATAATGTTGCATCTCCACCTTATCTTGGATCTCCCGATTTAATCCAAGTAAAAACCTAGCCATGGTAGCTTCTTGATCTTCTTCTAAATAACTCAGATCATAGCAATCTCCATCTCCTTGTAGTAATCCTCTACACTCTGGCTTCCTTGTCTAAGACCTTGTAGCTATTTGTACAACTCTCAGTAGTGGTAGCTTGAAATGAACTGCTTTCTTATCACCGTTTTCATCTCCTCCCATGTCTCTATTGGTCATTCTCTGTTTTGCCTCCGGTTTATAACAAGCTGATCCCACCACGTAATAGCATAGTTAGAAAACTCAATCACTGCTAACTTTACCTTCTTTGCTTCAGAATAGTTGTGGCAGTCAAATACAAACTCCATCTTCTTTTCCCACTAAAGGTATGCTTCAGGGTTGGATCTACCTTGAAATAATGGAATCTTCATCTAAATACCACCCAAGTTGTTATCTTCTCGATTCCTTGCTTCTGTAAACTACCCTCCATGTCTCCAATTATTAACAACAGAATTCTGATCATCTTCTTCATCAAAGCCAGTCTCATAAGGCTCTTCATCTTTAACCCTCACTTCCCTCGATTGAACTCTTTCCCTTCTACGCTCATTAGGGACGTTTTGTGGCTGCTTCTCGTATCTATTCTCCAATTCCAACTTCATCACATGCCCCATCTCACTCATCATGGCCTCCAATAAACAATTTTGGGTTAGAAAGTTCCAGAGCAGTGTTGTGAGACATGATTGCTGCAAAACAAAGTTAGAAAAGAAAATAAAAAAAACACAAAGAAAAGGAAATCACAATTCCCTCCCTTACGTGTTTTCACTCAAAAATGTGAGTCACCCTACACTCGTGTTTCACTCAAAAAAAAATTTGTGGCTTATGTTCTCACCACTCTGGCCTTTTTCCACTCGATAATTCTCTTTTAGTTATTCTGAAACTAAACAAACAATTCAAAATTTCCAACAACAATTCACCAAAAACTCATCAGGGAATTTCAGGTTTTGAGAGCAAGAATACAAGGAACACGGCTGATTAGATTTTTGGAAGCACAAAATAGCAAGATTTCCAAAAAAAAAAAATGTGATTTGGGGTGAGGTGGTTTTCAGGCTGATTGGACCCAAGATGGATGAACACATATTTTGGGCTTATTGGACCCAAAAGCGATGAACACAAACGAGAATCTTGGTATATATGACCTCAACCCGCTGTTTTTTGTGAAACAAGAACCTCAGTATAATGATGACACCACAAACGGTGGTGGTAACCTGTTTGGTAAGTCGCTGGTGAACACCACAAAAAATCCCAATATGTTTGTTTAGTTCTTCAAAGAACTATAGGGAAAATACTCTAAAATTTACTGAATAATGATCTGCCCTTTTCATTGATTTGAACACCTATTTATAGGCTGGCCATTACAAAGAAACTTCCTAAAATAGCTTATCCTAATTGAGAAATAGCTCTTACTTGCTGGTAAAAAAATATTCTTACTTTCCCAAAAGAGAAAAAATACAATCAGCCCATTAATTTGCTGATCACATGCCTAAATAGACAAGCAAAGTCTTACTTTCGTAAAAGAATAAATGGCATGCTGATCACATTCCTAAAAAGACAAGGAAAGGCTTACAATCAGACCCAAAAAAGTATTCTAAAACATGCCAATTTAAGCTTAGCCTTAGCCGGATTCTTCTAGAACTTTAATCATGTTAATGAATCTTTGTTGCCCAAGTGGATCATGCTCAATGGGCCTCCACTAATTTGCTTGAGTCCATGCCTCTTGAATCAGCCTGTTGAGTACATCTTTAAACTTCCTTGCTCATGGTCTCGTAACCGGCCCAATTGGAACTTGAACTAGATCCCTTGAAGTTGTGCTATGATTTTCATGATGGCCGCTATCTTGTCAAGTTGGCCTACACCAACGGACCCATGGAAATTACAAACCCCGAGGATGGCAAAACATTCAAGATCAATGGCCAAAGACTTTAGCTATTCTTTGAGGGTTTTGAGGTTCAAATGGTGGAGGAGGAGTTAGTGGATCCGGTTTACCCGGAGCTTGTTGATTAATAACTATTCAAGTTGATTGTAGTGTACAATCGCTTTCCTTTATCATTTACTTCACCAGTTAATTTGTCTACTTACTTTCGTCATTGCATAGTGCTTTCTTTTCATATGTGCAGATTGTGGTTTTTTGTCAATGCTCATTGCGAGGTGTTCTCTAACCCTACTTATCTTTTTAACTCCTTCATTGCATTCCATATCCTTTTTGTTGTATTGAGGACAATGCATGGTTTAAGTTGGGGGGTAAGGTGCACCATTTGTATGATACACCAAAATTTTTGTTGTTGATAATTCCATTTTGTGGTAAAATTCATCATTCACATATTTGACCAAAATTTTTGTGAAGTAGTTGCTAAATATGTGAAAATTTTGAAACTTTTTGTGAAAAATATTTGAATGTTGAACCATATTCCCCTATTCAGAGTACTATGGGTTAGATGATTGCTTGATCTTTATTTTGAACTTTGAATATATGAGCACATCATTGAAGTCTATCCTATGCCTGAGTAGCACATACGTGTTTTTGTTTAAACTCAACCATAGTGCACCATGAACATTTAATTGTTGCAATTTTTGAGTTGGATTCACTTTTAGTGCTTGACATGCATAGTGAAGATGAAATAAGTACCCGTGTGAGCTTTCGGCCAATCCTTGTTGGAGGGAACTTACGTTTACTCAAAGGAACAAATTTTCAAATTCAAAACTTGTTCAATAATCTCTTTATGCTTGCTTTGGTTAGAGTGCATCTGGATAGCTGATTGACGTTGTCTTAAAATGCCAATATATCTCCCCATGCTTATTTAGAAATGATCTTAGGCCATCTTTGAAATGCTTCAAGCCTTAGCCATTATTCTTGAAAAAAATTATCTCTAGTGCCGTGATTGAGTCATAAATTAAAATTCGTTTCCATGCCATATGATTGACCAAGCCAGTGAAAAATGACAAAATTTCTCCACACCTTGGTTGTTCTGAGAGCTGATTGTGATCGATCATAAAGTGAAGAAAATGTGGTGAGAAAACCCAAAAAAAAAAAGGGGTAAATGGCGCCAAATTCAAAATTTGAATGAAAAAGAGAAAGAAAGCCCAAGAAAAAGGAGAAAAAGGGGTTGAAAAAGAAAAGAAAAAGAATAAAGAAGAAAAGAAAGAAACAAAAAGTGAAGTGAAGGTGTAAATCTGAAAAATTCCGCTAAAAGGAGATTTTGGTAATAAAGGTTAATGCCCCTGGAATAACCCTTTTATTCTTCTTTGACATTTCATTTCACTCAGCCAAGAATGTCACCTCCAAGGCCTCATTTCAACCCTTCAAAGCCCTAAATGATCTAGAGAAAGCATGGTGGAAGCATACTTTAAATGAAAAAGATAAGTTGATTTTGCTATCTAGTGCCCTAACATTCCATTCACGAGATTATGTCAAGTTTGTTTCAATTGTTATGCATGTACTTCATTCTGGGATTATATGTGATTTTTTGGTTTGTGCACAAAATTCCATCTGACATATACACTTGGAGAACATGATCGGATAATTATTTGTTATTCATTTCTAAGAGAAACTCTTTTGTGAGTTTTACATCAAAGCTGAATTTGGATAGCCAAGTGAATGTGAATTTTGTTGTGTAAATGCTTAAATTACATGTCCATTTCACACACACACACGAGTTTGAAAGCAAATGTGTAGATGCATACTCTAGAATAGCATTTAAAGCCATGGTGTTGCTCATGTGTATATTTAGTTTGGGTATTTGAATTATGTGTCAGGCAACCCTATGCTTTTGGGATGGGGGAATATCACTCAAACTTTCGATATTGGGAAGGATTAGGAATGCCTTTACCATTTAAATATGTGCTTTGCATTTGGGTATTCATTTTGGTGGTTGAATTTATAAGTCCATGTCTTGTGTTTTAATAGTATCGAAATTTTAAATCACATTGCAATTTTGGTTGAAGAAAATTGGAGTATAAAATTGGAGTGAAAATGAAAATGAAAGCACAGGAAATTTTTGGAAAAAGAGCTAAAACCTACCGGTAGGAATTTTCCAGTGCACAAAACCAACCGGTAGGTTTAGATCATTCAACCAATAGGTGTTGCCCATAAAACCTAGAAACGAGGGTTTTAAGTCTAATTTTTTGGAAAACTCTTCACTTTCTCCTCTACTCTCGATCTTTCAAGCTCTCTCCTCTCCCTCAAAACTTCTCAAACCCTAAAAGAACCCCTACCCGTCCATCAAATCTCCCAATATACATCTCTAAGGTTGATTCTTGCTTGGATTGCACTGCAATTTGTCAGATTTCTCACAAAACCCTAGTTTTCCCCATATTCCCCCCAAATCCACTTCAGATAGGTTTTCCACAAAAGCTTGGAATCCATTGCAATGGCTCATATAGGTAAGCTCTCTCATGTCTCTTTTGACCTCCTTGAGCAACTTTAGATGTGGGTTTTACCCTTCGTGGAATTTGGGACATTTTTTATATTGATGGCCCGTACGAAACGAACGAGGCCAAGTTCTCCACAATCCGTGGTGACAAGTTCCCGTAAGGGGACAGAGGCGAGCCCCAGTGGAGAGAGTGGGGAGAGGACAAAGAAGCAAAAGAATGATGCTCCAGTAGAATTCACCTACTACCAATAGAACCATCATTCTTCTGTCTTCCTACCAGAATAAGACCTACCGGTAGAATTCTTTTTTTTTTTTTAGATTTGTTTCTAAGACTCATGGCTTGATCTCAACTCGAGTAAACTCAACCTCAACTAGTCTCCAGTAAACTCAACCTTTACATCCAATTTACCTACAAACATCAAAATCAAGGCTTAATATGCAAACTATACTAAGTAAAGTGAATTAGTACATTAGCAAGCCTAAAGTGAATATGTTTAGCTATGAAATAATGCAATGTTGAAGTCTCAACACTCATCTTCTCCCATTACTTTGAAAGGTTAAAAATATTTAATTCCAACACATATTTCCAAAGGAAATTTTTATGAAACAATTTCTACAATTAATTAAGACATTGAAAATAGATCTGAGTAGTCGACATAAGATGACAGGGTGATGAGTGTGTAATATTGCATATCTAATGACCTCATTACATGCATTTTGACTCAACGTTGCATTTAATTACTTAGAGCTAGTCAAATTTGTGAATAATGTGAAAATTTTGATATTGCAGGTAATCCTAGGGCAAATGATGGCTTTCAGAACCCTGCAACTAAGTGTGGATGAGTGGTAAAGACATGGACACATTACAAGAGGATTTTGAGGTTTAAAGTGAAAGAAATCAAGGAGGTATCGGTACTTGGCATCATAGGTACCGATAACCACACCATTTGGTATTGGTACCTTGGTATTCCCCATTTTTGACCATGATTCACTTAGAATCTAAAAAAGTGTAAAACATGAAAGTTGTAGATCTGGATGTCCTCTATCTTATTTCAACATTTTAGCACAATCGAACAGTGGGATCAAAAGTTATGATAAATTTATGAAAGTTGGAAAAGACCTACCCGTAGCAGACATGCAAGACCTACCGGTAGAAGATGCCCAGAAAGCCCAAACACTTATCCACACTACTCCACCAACTACAGGGGGGTCCACCTTTTGTCCTCCACAACATGCCCTGACATTTTTAACACCCCATGATGATCTCCTAACTTCTATATTCAGATTTGAAGCATGAGAGACTAGGTGGCCAATGAAGAAAGAGAGAATGGTTGGAAAAGGAAAGGGCCTATGCCCTTTGGTTGACTTTGGAAGCTTTTTTGGACAACCTCTACCCACAAGCAACCTATCCCAGGACACTCACAGGCATGGAGAGGGGGATGGACGAAAATAATAGTCTTCCTTCATATAATTTTAGACTATCAAGCTTTAAGAAATAGAGAGAGAGAGAGAGGGCTACCTAAGCTTAGGAGTAGTGTAGAGAGATAAAGCTAGGGTTCCTGATTTTTCTTCACCATTTTCATTCTTGTAAGCTTCAATCTACATGTAATCTTTCTTTCTAACACTTTAATCTCGTTCTTTCAAGTTGTATTGAGTTTAGCTAGGGTTTACTTTTGTTTATGATTGCTATTTCTTTTGTAGTTTAAACTTCTTCTTACATTAATGCAAGTCTATGTTTGATTTCATTACCGTGTTTTTCTCTTTAATATTTGTTCTTGCCTTTATCATGAGTAGCTAAAACTTTTAGTTGGCTAATCCAAGAGAAATTTTCTCTTGGGTATGTGAAATCGACTCTCTTTTGTTCTTCTTCATAGTGTAAAGTGTTTGGTTTGACTAGGTTGATTGCAGACGGGGTAATGAGCTCTTGATACACCATAGACTTGTCACGGGATAGGCTTTTGCCCAACACCACAACTACCTTAGTCCCTCACTTCCTATAAATCAATCAGACACCGAGACACCATTAGTTGAGTAAAATTTGTTGATTTGGAATACCCATTGGAGTGAACTCTATGGATTAGTCAACTCTTTTTTTTCTTGCATATTTGTCAAAACAAACTCATCAAACTTCAAATCACAAGATTTTCAATTTTCGCTTTTCACAAATCACTTTCAAAAACACTTGACCTTGCCTTCCCTGAAGAGATGACCTTGGAATGAATACCCATTCCAAGTAAAACACGACATCGTAAGACTCTCTACGCTCGAGGAGCAATTTTGCACATACACACGCACATTTTTGTTCTTTCACACATAATTTTCCCTATTTCTTACATCAAACTCTAGGGAGAGTGACACTCACCAATCTCTACAAGCCATATATACACATAATTTGGGTCCGCATTGGGATGTGTAGGGAAAACCAATCAAGCATTTTTGATGCCATTGCCGAGGAAGGCTAAGCATCATGTTTTCGAAGGTGATTTGGGACGACTTTGGTAAGTCTCGTGATTTTCATCACGGGCTAAGGTATGTTTTCTCGATTGTAAATATTTTTGTTGTAGTTGTGTTTTATGTAATATTTCTGAATTTTTATGAAAATGTGTTAAATTTCCCAAATTTTCAAATTTGTGCGAGATTTGTCATGAGAATGAGCACATCACTAGTGAGTGTCCATTAAATTATACGGTTCAAGAATTTGCATGTGAATGATCAATTTCAATATTGGCCCCTGAAAATTATGTTGTAACGAGTTATCCGAGTTATGGTTGGGAGAACGAACCATATAATTTTTCATCCGATCTCATACCACCAAATGAATTTTACCACTATCCAACATATGAGGACTCAACCGACCAAGAATTGGAAAAAACTCTGCGGGTTTATGCAATACCAAATGTAAGTCAATGCCCAAGTAGCCCAACAATTTTCTGAAATTAGAGATGATCTTATTGCATTCACAAATGTCATAATTACTATGCGTGAAGGACAACATCTTGAGCATAGTGAATGTATTGAGGATGATCATTCTTATGGAATGCAAATTGATGTTGAATCTCCACCACTCTTGATTATGAAAAATTTAATAAAATTATTATCTCATATGAGGCTAATATGCCCAATGTCAATTTGTCATCAAAGAGTGGTGTTGAAGTTCACAATTTTTAACTTGGAGAGGGCATTGAAATGGAGTTAAGTGTAGAAATTTATAAAGAGAAATTGTATATTCCATTGTTGGAATTGCATAAACTTGTGTGCAGCTTTGTTTTGTTGAGAATTTTTAATCATTATCTTTTGTATTATTGGATAGATTGGTTATGAAAGGCATTTCTACACCAAAAAAATTTTAAAATCAAAAAAATCAATGGGAGCAAGCTTATATCCAAATTGAAGCCAGATTGACATGAGTTCTTTTTGTTTTGTTTTCATGTACATAGTAGTTAAATTTCTTTTATTGTTATATTTTTGTTTTCATGATGTTGTAGTGTAGATTTTAGCATGAAGTTGTTTACCTCTCCTTAATTTGGACTCAATTCATTTTGAGCATCATCATAACAAATCTTATTCAGTATCATGTTCGAGTCTAATTTACGGGGTGTAAAGAATCTTTTTTGTGTTTCATTTTCCCTTTAATGTATATACTAAAAATAGGGAGAAAAAGAAAAAAAGGGAGTATCTTATTTCCCAAGTTACTTTCGTTTTTCTCTTTGCATAATTCCTTGTGTATTGAGGACAATGCATGGTGTAAGTTGGAGGGTGAGGTGCACCATTTACATGTTCCACCACTTTTTGTATAAAATAGTTGAAAATGTTAAAATTTTGATTTTTTTTTAATTTTGGACATTTTTTGTGGAAAATATCTAATATTGAACTATATTCCCCTATCCTAATTGTTATGGGATTTGTGATTGCTTGATCTTCATTTTGAACTTTGAACACATGATTATACCATAAAAGTTTGTCTGATGCCTGAGTATCACATATGTGTTTTCTTTCGAACTCAATCGTAGTGCACCTTGAATGTGTAATTTAGGCAATTTATTGATCGGATCCACATTTTAGAGCTTGACATACATAGTGGAGATGAAGTAAGTACCCATGTGAACTTTAATGTCAATCCTTGCTGGAGGGTACATTTACTCAAAGGAACATTTTTCCAATTCAAAATCCATTCAATAATCACATTTTGCTTGCTTTGGTTATAGTGCATATGGATGGTTGGTTGACTTTGTCTTAAAATGCCAATATGCCTCCCCATACTTATCTAGAAATGATCTTAGGTTATCTTTGAATTGCGTTGAGCCTTAGCCTTTTCTTGTGAAAAATTTATCCCTAGTGCCATTATTGAGCCTTAATTGAAAAATTAATTTCCACGCCACATGTTTTACCAAGCCAGTACAAAATTATTACAATTACCACACGTTGGTTTTTTTTTAGACTGAATTTGATTAGTCATGACGAAAGGGAAATGTGGTGAGAAAATCCAAAAAGGGACGAATGGTGCTGAATTCAAATTTTGAATGAAAAAGAAGAGAAAAACCAAGAAAAGGAGAAAAAAAGGGGTTTGAAAAAGAAAAGAAATGAAAAGAAAAGTAAAAGTAAAAGAGAAGAAAAATGTTGAGGAAAGGAGGAAAAAAATAGACATAAAAGTGAAGTGAATGTGTAAAGCTAAAAATTTCACAAAAAAAAAATTATAATAAAGGTCATGCCCTCGGAATAACCCTTTTTGTCTTCCTCTACCCTTCATTTTACTTACCTTAAATATCACCCCAAAGCCTCATTACAACCCATGAAAGCCCTAAATGATCTAGAGAAAGTATGGTGATAGCACACTTTAAATGAAAAGAAAAGTTAGTTTTGCTATCTAGTGCCCTATCATTCCATTCATGAGATTATGCCAAGGTCGTTTCAATTGTTATGCATGCACATCATTTTTGGATTAGATATGAGCATTTTGGTTTGTGCACAAGATACTATCTCACATATACACATGGAGAGCATGCTAGGATAATCATAGAGTTATTGATTTTTTGAGAAAAAGCCTTGGTGGGAATTGCATCAAAGCTAAATTTGGAGAGCTAAATGAATGTGGATTGTATTGAGTAAATGTTTAAATTACATATTCATTTCAAACACACGCGTTTTGAAAGGAAATGTGTAGGTGGATACTCTAGAATAGCACTTAAGGCTATGATGTGATTCTGTGTGATTAGTTTGGGTACATTGGACAAAGTTGTTTTTGACACCCTAGGGTTAGTTATGATAAGGGAATATGTTTCAAATGTTGGATATGAGGAAAAGAAGTTTGAATGTACCTCAAATGTTGGATATGAGGAAAATAAGTTTGTATGTACCTTCACGAGACAAAACTCGTCCACTAGAAATCACCTAGGAGTTTGAAGTCTTGTAGCATGTGCTAAATGCAATAGCGAAATTAGTATAAGTTTATTTTTGTTTGCCTAATTTTTATGTTTAGTTTGCTAGGGACTGGCAAAGCTTAAGTTGGGAGGTGTGATGACACGTATAATTGCATATCTAACGGCCTCATTACTTGCATTTTGACTCAACTTTGCATTTAATTACTTAGAGTTAGTCGAATTTGTAAATAATATAGAAATTTTGATGTTGCAAGTAATCATAGGGTAAATAATGGCTTTTGGACCCTACAACTAAGTGTGGATGAGTGGTGAAGTCCTGGAAATATTACATGAGGATTTGGAGGCTTAAAATGAACGAAATCAATGAGGTATCAGTACCATGTGTCATAGGTACCGGTACACACACCATTTGGGATCGATACCTCGCTACTCCCCATTTATTACCATGATCCCTTCGAATATGAAACAATGTAAACCATGTAAGTTGTAGATCTGGATGTCCTCTATCTTGTGTCAAAATTTTAGCTCAATTGAATGGTGGGATCAAAAGTTATGAAAAATTTGCAAAAAAGCTAGAAAAGACCTACCAGTAGAAGACATTCAAGACTTACGGATAGAAGACATACAAGACTTACTGGCAGAAGACATGCAAGACCTATCGGTAGAAGACTTAAAACCTATCAATAGAAAGGCCTTGGTAGTGACCTACTAGTAGAAGATGCCCAGAAAGGCCAGACACTTATCCACACACGACTCCACCAACTACGGGGGGCCACCTTTTGTCCTCTAAACCATGCCCTGACATTTTTAACCCTCCATGATGATCTCCTAACCCTATATTCAGATTTCAAGCATGAGAGAGTGGGTAGCCAAGGAAGAGAGAGGGAGTGGTTGGAAAAGGAAAGGGGCCATGCCTTTTGATTGACTTTGGAAGCTTTTTTGGACAACCTCTACCCACAAGCAACCTATCTTAGCATGCTCAAGGGTATAGAGAGGTGGATGGACAAAAATAATAGTCTTCCTTCATATAATTTCAGATCATGAAGCTTTTAGAAAGAGAGAGGCTACCCAAACTTAGGAGTAGTGTAGAGAGAGAAAGCTAGGGTTCCTACTTTTTCTTCACTATTTCCATTCTTGTAAGCTTCAATCTACATGTAATCTTTCTTTCTGATTCTTTAATCTCATTTATTTCATGTTGTATTAAGTTTAGCTAGGGTTTACTAGTTCTATTGCTTGTATTTGGGTATTTTCTCTTTAAGCTTTACATTTTGTATATGAATGCTATTTCTTTTGTAATTTAAACTTCTTCTTACATTAATGCAAGTCTATGGTTGATTTCATTACCATGTTTTTTTCTTTAATATTTGTTTTTGCCTTTATCATAAGTAGCTAAAACTTTTAGTTGACTAATCCAAGAGAAATTTCCTCTTGGGTATGTGAAATTGACTCTCTGTCGTTTTTCTTCATAATGTAAAGTGTGTGGTTTGACTAGGTTGATTGCGGACGTGGTTATGAGCTCTTGATACACCGTAGACTTGTCACGGGGTATGAGTTTGCCCAACACAACTGCCTTAGTCCCTCATTTCCTAAGAATCAATCAAACACCGAGACACCATTGGTTGAATGAAATTAGTCAATTTGGCATACCCATTGGAATGAACTCTATGGATTAGCCAACCCTCTTTTTACCTGCATATATGTCAAAACAAAAATCACCAAACTTCAAATCACAAGATTTTCCAATTTCACTTTTCACAAATCACTTTCAAAAACACTCGACCTCGCCTTCCCTGAAGAGACGACCTTGAAATATTCATTCCAAGTAAAACACGACATTGCAAGACTCTCTCTACGCTTGGGGAGCAATTTTGCACACACACTTTTTTGTTCATCCACACATAATTTTCCACATTTCTTCCATCAAAGTCATGGGAGAGTGACACTCACCAATCTCTACAAGCCATATATACAAATAATTCGGGTTTGTGTTTGGACGTGTAAGGAAAACCAATCAAGCACAGGGATTTGAGTACTAGAATGTAAGACAGAATGTATCCAAAACTATGAAAGCAATAGGAAATATAATTTTTCTACTTGGGCACGCATATATTTAATCATTCCCCCGGGTATCCTAATAGAATGGTCTATGAGCTGCAAAGTGATGTTAGTAGGTTTAAACTCACCAAGACCTAACTCTTCATAAACATTTCATGGAAGTATGTTTACACTTGCACAAAGATCAGACAAGGCTTACTCAATCTTTAAATCCCCAATAATGCATGAAACTATTGTGCGGGGACCTATGTTGTACGATCACACTCACTTTCTCAACTAGAAATTCCATATTTTGCACATTCATTTTTTCTATTTACTATACATAGGTCCTTAAGGAACTTGGCATATGAAGATATTCACTTAATGGCATCTAGCAACGGAAAGTTAAGGAGTTCATAAATATCAACCTGATGATTCAAACTTTAAGGCTTTTTCAACCTTTGGAGAAAAAGAACAAGTATCAGGCATGGTGGTTATTCATTCTCCTTAGGTTTAGTCACATCCTGTAAAACTAGCGTAGGTTCGAGTATGGGAGTAGACTCTTTGGGTATTATGGTCTTATCTATAACTTTTTCGCTCCTACAAGTTGTGATGGACGGGACATGTTTAGAAGGGGATTCAAACATAGAAGAAGTACCTACTTGAAACTGACCCTGAAGTGATTTTGGTTGGGAGGAAACCAGCCCTTTACTATGGTGCTCACAAACTAAGTCAATTTTGTAAGGTGACCCTTGTTGTCGTCAATGGTTTGGGAAGTTTGGGACTTTAACTTTTTGAAAGCTTGAGTGTTTTAAGTATTGTAGTTCAAGGTATCTTGAAGGCTCCTCTTTTTTGGGGTTGATAAGGTTGATACGGTGGAGGACCTCAAGATGGTGAAGGATTTACTACTGGTTTTGGGTCATTCTCCAATAAAAATTCGGATGGTGACGCCACTCTGATTTGTACATATTAGAATAAGGATTTGAATATGGATTTTTACAAGTTGTGTTCAAATTGGATTGATCCAACAAAACCTCTTTAAATTCTAGAATCAACTATGGAATGATCTGTCGAAGCACATATAACAAAAACCTATTTTAAGGGAGGAAACTTAAAACCTCATACACTTTTTTCTATCTCCAATGCTTCAATCTTGCATGTCAACGAATCTGATGAGAACAAAGGTGGGCCTACTCTTAAAGATCATTTGCAAGTCTAGATGGCCAATTACAAGATCAAGAGCCAAGAAGATCAAGGAAGCAATGCAAGGATTGGTGGAATGAAGCTAGCAAGAGCCCAACACTCAAGATGTGCTTGAAAGAAAGAGAACCAATTTTGATCCACTTGATCTAAGCTATGGAAGACATGAAAACATGACTTAGAGATAGGGTCGTTGAAAGAATTTTTATTATTAGTTTAAAATAAGTGGGTTTGAGGATGCTTAGCCAACACATGTTTTATTTCTTAAGAACTAGGGTTTTCGTAGTTACTGTAGCACCACACTGTTCACGCTACAGTAACCACACGCACTATTCACTCTTTTTTAGGGTCTAATTGTAAGGCTTGTATGCCAAGTACTGTCCTTTTTCTATTTAGGCATGTGATCAGCCAATTAAAGGGCTGAATGTCTTTCTTTTAATTGAATCTTTGAACTTATCAAAGGTAAATCACAACCTTTGTGGCGTTCCTCCTTGTAATCTGGGTTCTTGAGAAGGGTTCTTCAACAGGTCTAGATTTTAATATAATCTAGGTTCTTGAAATGAGTTCTCAATGGGTTTAGATTCTCCATCCATAGACCTGAATTTGGCTTTCTTGGGTTGTATTTCCAATATTATTGTTGGGTCTCAATGCAAGTCAATTGGGGTTCACATCGGAATCCATTTTAGCACACAAATTATCTTCCTCCTTCTAAATGTACTTACCACGATGAGAAGTAGTAGTTCAAACTCTAACTAGGGGGAATGTTGTAGTGTCCCACATCTAAGCATTATTTGCTAGTGTGTCATAGTTGAATGCCTCTAGACTCTTATTAAAGAGCTCACCCTTAGACATCATCTCTACAAACTGACCTAAAAGATATAAGAAGCACATTAGAAAAGAAGCTAACAAGGCACCAGTTTTCAAATGCATGATAAGGACTATATTGAATTAACTCTTCGAACCATTCCCAACAGATTGAAAATTTCCCCATCCTTGACAGTTAAATTCATTATGATGCTTAAAAATGTTGGTTCTATGAAGAGGAAAGAACTTTTTGAATATTTTTTTATGGAGATCTTGCCAACTTGCTATGGATTGTGGCTTCAAGCAATTAAGCCACATGTTTTCCTTATCCTTCTGGAAGAATGAAAAAAGCTTCAAACAAGTTATCTCCTCAGTGGAAGTATGATCTTGGAATGTATTGCACACCTCCTCAAACCCTTTAATGTGAAGGTATAGGTTTTCTGACTCTAACCCATGGAACTGAGGTAACAATTGGATTGAACCGGGTTTGATGTTAAAGTTTTGGGCATTCGCCAAAAGCATGCGATGCACAGATACTACTGCAAATGGGGTGTAGATAATCTCTAAGAGCTCTACCATGTTGATCATCTACCTCATCCCCCCTATCGTGCATTGGAATGCCAAATAATATGCTAAGATCAAACATAGGGAAGGTAAAGAACAAAAAGAACTAGAGGGACTCAACATACTTGCAGAACCTAACTACTACTCGTCTTTGTGGGAACTACTGGATTGCTAACTAGACATACACCTACCACTACTAACAATAAATAACTAATATAAAAACAAAAAATGAGAACTACATGTAATAAAATAAAATAATAACTACAAGAGAATGGAACAAATTTACCTAGAAAGCAATGTCTACAAGTAAATATGATGGTGAAGGCAGATTCCTCCTCAAACACCTCCAAATTGACTCCTTTCCCTGGCAAAGATTTCAAAAAATTGCTTGATTTCTGAAGCTACAAGT
Source organism: Ilex paraguariensis (assembly GCA_963454935.2). Classification (NCBI taxonomy): domain Eukaryota; kingdom Viridiplantae; phylum Streptophyta; class Magnoliopsida; order Aquifoliales; family Aquifoliaceae; genus Ilex; species Ilex paraguariensis. The sequence continues at coordinate 4,328,545 of CAUOFW020002835.1, forward strand.
GCATGTAGTTAAGCTATAATAATAACTTGGTAGTCCAAGATTGTATCCAAAATGAAAGTCCGACAGAGTCTCCTTAGAACATGGGTACTACCCAACACCTAACCTGTAACGCTTAATCATACGACCATTCCAAGGTCCAATCCCATCAATTAGCACTTAATATTGAACCAATTACTTCATTTAAATAAGATTCAAGGTATGAAAGGCTTGACAATATTATATTTAAATTTTAAAAATTTTGGAAAAGGTACCGGTACCTCTTAACGTGGTACTAGTACCTGCACCTTCTGTTTGCTAGGTACCGGTATCTAAGTGACATGGTAATGATATCTAGATCTTCAGTTTTTCAGGTTCCTTCGTTTTGCCAAGTACCAGTACCTAAGCCCACTATTTGCTAGGTACCGCCACCTATAAGTTTTGATACCAGTACTTGAGCCACTGTCCATTAGAGTACTAGTACGTACAATCTATGTACCGGTACCTGAGCCCACCAGACTCTAGGTAGATACCTAGGCCCAGATTTTCCACAAATCTTTCTATTTTCAACGCTTAACGATTTGAACTCACGCAACATTCATCCATTCATTCATTTACATCAAATATTATCCAAAAGAGTTCATTATATGTCCCCATTATACAAATTTACAATTTCAAAATGAATTACATAATCTATTACAAAATGCACTTCGAGAGCCACATTCTGGCTCTACTGTCAACATGGTCCCAAGTGATGGCCGTCCACTGATGCTTGACCAACACCTAAAAATTGTTCTCATAAATGATGAGCCATGCTCAATAGGGTATCTCCTAATGAGACTACTTCCCAACCCAGATGCATATGGAATGTTCACATTGAATTCATAATCAAATATCCATTCAAGAATATACAATTCATAAATGAATACTATAATGTCGTGCCATGTCATGAGATGAAAGTCACACTTGCAATGAAACCCCGAGCCCTCCACCCGCTCCCATAACACATGTCAGGTCATGCATATGCATCCGAGCATTCCAATTCCCCACCATTGATGTTAGACATCTAATGAAAATTTTATATAATCCTTGGGTCTTTCTTGGGGTGGGTATTTAGAGGTTAACAGTGTACTAATTAACCTTAGAAAGTGCAAAATTGAATTAGGGATTAGGGTTAACAATGTGTGTTAAATGAATTAAAGTGATTGATTTATAAAATATTATGGTTAATGCTTAATCTATCTATTCTGCAGGGTTTCAAGGGATAAAAGTGCATATGCTAAACAAGAAAAGGGAGGCAAGTGTAATCGAGAAGTCAAGAAGTCAGCAAAGGGGGGCTGCCAAAGTGAGTAAACTAAAGAATCTTCACCCATCCGAACGGTGGTGGTGGCGTCCAGACAGTATCCTAAACTGCCTTCCCCATCCTTCTTCTCCCATTGGTCCATTTGAGCAACAAAATCACCTAAGTAGTCAACTTGGGTGTCAGTCGCCTCTACCCCCCTTCTGGTGCCTATAAATAGCCTACTTCAGTTCAGTTTTAGGAGAGTGGAGTCTGGTTTAGACAGAGAGAGAATGGAAGGAAGGGAAGAAAAATAGAGACTTCAGAGAGAGTTTTACAGCCAGAAAGACTGAAGCCCTGCCCTAATCACTTCCTAGCAATAATTTCTCTACTTCTATGTTTTTTGTTTCATCCTTTCCATTTGGAGGGTTGAACCTCTCTCACTTTTGTGCCCTAGCCAGTAATAAGAGTGAGGATGTTTAAGCTATTTCTCGGGGAAGGACTTGTTGTATTTTGCTTTTTGTTGTAATGGGATTATCTCATTCTTATTGCTTGTCTATTGCAATGAAGCGTGAGTTGCCCGTTTATACTCTTTGGTGAAGGGTGAAAGTATGTGTAAAATTGTTTGAATTATGAAAATGCTGATGTTTTATTCATGCGTTAATGTTTATACCTCCCTTAATTGATAGATGATTATTACTATTATAAGCTCATGGTTATGAACACCGAGCAAAGCTTATTGCTGTATACCATTCTATCTATAAGTTATTACGTATTTCATATATGATTCAATGATGCATGTAGTTGGGTTTTTATGTAATAATTGGGATTTGGTTATAGATGGGTCAAATCTCATCATAGCCAATGCTTTTGATTCAATGCATAAACCAGAACTCCATCTTCATTAAATCATCAACTTGCCAATTGGATAACTAAAGTAAACTTTTTGAATAGTTCTCCTTTAGGTTTACTAGGTTTATCTGGTTGTTGCTTGGTACATAGATCTTCCAGCTAACCTAATCAGTTGTTGTAATATGGTTTAGTTATACATCAAATCTACAGGTTAACTTTCCAGTGAAACGGAAGTTAATTGTCGTAAGGTGGTATTTTCACAATCAAGCGGTATAATGTATGTCAAATCCCTGAACTAAAGAGTAGCTTTTTAGTTATTATTATCAAGAGTTTAATTTAAGTAATTTTCTGAAAGTTCTAAATTTTCACCACAAGCTATTGTGAAGCACACTACACACAAGACAATCTCACCTTTTCCATTTTGAATTCCAACAGTTAGCTCCCTATGGGTGTATGATTTCACTACTTATACTTGGGTCTAGGATTTAAATTAGGTCAAGCTTTTTGGTGCCATTGCCGAGAAGTTTACAGTGATTCAAAAAAAAACAAGGAAGTTGTCATGAATAAGTTCCCACCCAAGCAGATTGTACCAAGGGAAGAAAACTTGAGTGTTCGGTCCACATGTCTGTGAATTTAAAATAGGATAACCTTGCATGAGCAACAGCTTCAGAACTTTTAATAATCAAAGGGCAGTGGTCAAAAGAGCCTCTAGCAGAATGTTCCATAATAATGTTTTGGAATCTCTCACCCCACTCCATGGTAATTAATGCCTTATCTAACCTTTGCCATATTCTAGACAATCCTTGATGACCATTGCACCATGTGAAATTGGTTAGAAAACCATTGAATTTATGAAGGAAACAAATTCATTCATGGTGGAGAGACTAAGAGAAGCACCACCTTTGCTTTCCGAATAAGACTATTGTGTTAAAATCATCTACGGTTCCATGGTTCATTTGAGATCGACAAAGTAGCTAAATGAGTCCATAAGGGCCTTTTGAGAATGTGATCACATTTTGCATAAACAAAAGGTAACTATAAAAGATGATGAACCCAACAAGGAAGCTTTAACTGTCAAAGCTAGCTCATGAACAACAAATACCTCCACCTGCACTCTATGATCCCAAAGAACCCATACATGCTTGTTAGCTAAAAGATTAGCTAAGAAAGAAGTGAACCCCAAACTAAAGCAAAGTCCTCTTAGTCTTGTAGGCATTAATTTTGGCTCCAAAATAGCAACCAAACATGCATTATTTGACTAAACTAACTTCTTAAACCTCCTTCTAGAGGCTTCTTTGTTTGCTCCTTGAACATTCCATGAAATGATATTAATCATTTAAAGGTTTGGATAGAGAAAGTAGCCTAGACCTTGATCTAGTAATCATACCTATGTGGTTGGGGTTATTGACTATATCGACGTGAGAATATGTTCCTAGGTCAGATTCCAAGTCTTGAGAATCAAGCTCAATATGATAAGTAATGTCATTATCATAGTAAAACCCTTTATCCGGAGGCTCTTTGTTACAAGTTAACCCCATCTCATCGTCCATTGTGATCTCTCCTCCTTCCCTACATATGTAGAGTGATGATCTATAAGAAATGTAGTGGAAAGGCACTGCTCATTTAGTTGAAAAAGCCGCTCACCAGAAAGTGAGTTTGTTGATGCATCTGGAGATTTAGTGGAATTATCAACAAGAATTACCCCATTATCTGTTACTAGTACATCTACATTTGGTAATTCCTTAGTCTGAAGGGGATCATTGATCAAAAGATCCTATGAATTTGTATTCTCTTTATCCTTGCTTGAATGCTCACCTCTTTCCAAAACTTTGGGATTTTTTTTAAAGCATTCCCTACAATCTCTATGTCAACATCTTCATAATATTTATCGGACTTTCCACTCTCCCAACGCAATGTTTCCTTCAGTGACTGATGTGGTTTCCATATTCCTTGTTGTTGTGCCCCTCTATGTGGTTTTGACTGATCCGAATGTTTCCTAAAGCGATTGCCAATTCCTTGAGTTTCAATACCTTCCTTTTCTGAATTTTGAACATGTTTTAATTTCTTTTGCTCACTAGTTTCCTTTGTTGTACCTGCTAATTTTGATGCTAAGATCTTTCCTTCTATGGCCATCGTCTAGTTCGATGGTTTCTTCTTTCTGCATGCAACTTCTTCAAGCCCTTGCTTTCTGCATCCTTTGTAGAATTTTTTGGTTCTTTTGTACACTATCCTTTGCCATCGCGCATCCTCTTCCCCCATATCAAGCTAAATCCTAGTAGGATGATTGGCTAGTAAGTTTACCTCAACACACACCCTTGCAAACCTATGCTTGGCCAGAGAGAGAGCCACTTGATCATATGCGAAGACCCTACCTTTAGGCTTTACAAATAACACCAAGAAAGGCTATTTGAAAAAGTTCAAAGGCAATCCAGGTTAGGATATTCACATAGGAACAATGGATGACTCTATACCAATCACGAATGGAGTAAACCACAAGAAAAATCTGAACAAATAATCTTTAATCATGGTTGCATCTTTTCAACCAAATCTTCACATAGTCTTCGTGCCTTTCAAACCTTGTCAAGACATATTTGGGATCCATTAAGCCTATCTCAAAATCACCTTTCAAATCTCATGTTGATCTTATCACTTTTTGTAGTACTCCCAAGCTTGGTCTGCTATAAGCACATTGGCCTATTAATGCATGCTTAACAAAAATACAGGATTGTTTCACTTCGTCATTAGTGAAATAGAAGGTAGGCTCACCCTCATAAATGAAAACTATTTTTTTGAATCTTGCCTATAGATTCTTCCACAAAAATAGGTTTAGATGATTGTTTAAAAAGGGAAGCACATAATCCGTCTGCCTCAAAATTCGACAAAAATTGACTAGGCAGGTAGATCTAGCAGGACAAATCCAACAATGAGGTCCATTTAGTCATTCAAATTCTAAAAAATTTGGATTTTCAACTGCACCATAAAGGCTAAATACCATTTTGTCCTTTACAATAAAATTTGAATTTCTCGGGCTTTACATTGGTCGTTCATGAATTTTAGTTTTCTTGTTGACCAAGATTGCCTTTATTTTGAGCCTAAAACATTCCATTGTGCTCACATCCTAGAATCTCCTTTCCAAATCTGATCCAACATACTAGATTTAATTCTAAAATTTTTATTGCTAAAAATATTCTAAATTTTAAGTAATTAAATGCAAAGTTGAGTTAAAATGCTTGTAATGAGGCCGTTAAATATGCAATATTACACACTCATCACACCCCCCCCCCCCAATTTAAACTTTGCTAGTCCGTAGTAAACTACATGTAAAATTTAGGCAAACAAAAATAAACATATACTAATTCCACTGTTGCATTTAGCATATGCAAGAAGCCTTAAAACCCCTAAGTGATCCCTAGTGGACGAGTTTTGTCTCGTTAATATTTCTAGTGAAGGTACCTACAAACTTCTTTTCCTTATATCCAACATTTGAAACATATGCCCTTTATCCTGACTAGCACTACGATGTCAAAAATAGCTTTGTCCAATGAACCCAAACTAATCATACATGAATCAGATCATAGCCTTAAATGTTATTCTAGAGTATCCACCTACACATTTCCTTTCAAAACTCATGTGTGTGAAATGAATATATAATTTAAGCATTTACTCAATGGAATCCACATTCACTTAGCTATCCAATTCAACTTTGATGCAAAACTCACCAAGGGTTTCCCTCTAAAATGAATAACTCAATGATTATCCGAGCTTGCTCTCCATGTGTATATATGTGAGTAGAATTTTATACACAAACCAAAATGCTCACTTATCATCCAAAAATGATGTACATGCATTGAAACAAACTTGGCATAGTCTCATGAATGATGTACATGCACCTACACAAACTTGGCATAGTCTCAACTTTTCTTTTCATTTAAAGTGTGCTCTCACTATGCTTTCTCTAGATCATTTAGGGCTTTCAAGGTTTGTAATGAGGCTTTGGGGTGATACTTGGGCTGAGTCAAATGAAGGGTAGAGGGAGACAAAAAGGGTTATTCCAATGGCATGACCATTATTAACAAAAATCTCCTTTTTGTGGAACTTTCAACTTTACACCATGTCAACTTTTTGTCTCTTTTTTTCTCAACATTTTTCTTTTCTTTTCTTTTCTTGTTCAACCCCCCCTTTTCTCCTTTTTCTTGACTTTCTCTCTTCTTTTTCATTCAATGATATTCATCCCTTTTTTGGGTTTCCTCACCACATTTCCTTTCCTTAATGATCAATCACAGTCAGTCTTGAAACAACCAAGGTGTGATAATTTTAATCATTTTACACTGTCTTGGTCAATCATGTGGCATGGAAATGGACTTTCAATTAAAGCTCAACCACGGCACTAGGGATAAATTTTTCACAAGAAAAAGGCTAAGGCTCAAAAAAATTCATAGATGGCCTAAGATCATCTCTAGATAAGCATGGGGAGTCATGTTGGCATTTTAAGACAAAGTCAATCAACTATCCACATGCACCCTAACCAAAGCAAGCATAATGAGATTATTGAACATATTTGAATTTGAAAAATTATTTCTTTGAGTAAGTGTAAGCTCCCTACAACAAGGATTGGCACTAAAGATCACATGGGTATTTACTTCATCTTCACTATGTATGTCAAGCACCAAAATGTGGATCCAATCAGTAAATTGCCAAAATAACACATTCAAGTTACACTATGATTGAGTTTAAAAAAAAATACATATGTGATACTCAAACATAGGATAAACTTCTATGGTGTACTCATATGTTCAAAGTTCAAAATGAAGATCAAGCAATCACAACTCCCATAACAATTAGGATAGGGGAATATAGTTCAATATTAGATATTGTCCCCAAAAAATGTCCAAAATTCTCAAAATTTTCACATTTCCAACTATTCTGTACAAAAAGTGGTGAAACATGTAAATGGTGTACCTCACCCCCCCCCCCCCCACCTTGAACCATGCATTGTCCTCAATGCATAAGAAATCATGCAATGAGAAAAATGAAAGTAACATGGGAAATAAAATACTCTTTTTTTGTTAGTACACACATTAAAGGGAAAATGTAACACAAAAAAGCTTGTTTACACCCCCCCAACTTAGACTCGAACATGATATTGAATAACATTTGTTATGATGATGCTCAAAATGAATTGAGTCCAAATTATGAAGAGGTAATCAACTTCATGCTAAAATCTACACTACAACATAATGAAAATAAAAATATAACAATAAAAGAAATGTAACTACTATGTACAAGAAAATAAAATAAAAAGGACTCTTGTCAATCCGGGTTCAATTCGGATATGAGCATGCACCCATTGATTTTTTTGAATTTAATTTTTTTTTGGTGTATAAATGTCTTTCCTAACCAATCTATCCAACAATAAAAAAGATAATCATTAAAAATTCTCAACTAAACCGAGTTGCGCACAAGTTTATGCAATTCCAACAATGGAGTATACAATTTCTTTTTATAAATTTCTACACTTAACTCCATTTCAATGTCGTCTCCAAGTTGAAATTTGTGAACCTCCACACCACTCTTTGATGGCAAATTGACCTTGGGCTTATTAGCTTCATGTGAGATAATAACTTCATTAAATTTTTCATAATCAAGAGTAGTGGGAGATTCAATATCAACTTGTATTCCATAGAAATGATCATCCTCAATACATTGACTATGCCCAAGATGTTGTTCTTCACAATTACTAATTATGACATTAGTTCATCTCTAATTTCAGAAAATTGTTGGGCTACTTGGGCATTGACTTCCATTTGGTATCGCATAAACTCGAAAAGAGTATTTTTCAATTCTTGTTCTGTTGAGTCCTCATATGTAGGATAGTGGCAAAGTTCAATTGGTGGTGTGAGATCAGATGAAAAATTATAAGGTTCGTTCTCCCAACCATAACTCGGACAACTCATTGCAACATAATAGTCGGGGTAAAATTTTTTGAGGGCCAGTATTGAAATTGATCCTTCACATGCAAAATCTTGAACCATATAATCTAATGGACACTCACTGGTGTTGTGCTCGTACTCATCACAAATCTGACACACATTTTTAAAATTTGGGTAATTTAACACATTATGATAAAAAAAAATATGAAACATAACATAAAACACAAACTACAACAAACTATTTACAATCGAGACGACATACCCTGGCCCATGATGAAAATCACGAGACTTACCTATGCCGTCTGAAATCACCTTCGAAACTTGACACTTAGCCTTTCCTAGCAACAGTGCCAAAAATGCTTGATTCGGTTCACCCTAATCTCCAAACACGGGCCCAATTGTGTGTATTACGAATAGGTGAGTGTCCCTCCCCCTCGGGTTTTATGCAAGAAATGCAAAAAATCGTGTGCGTAAACAAAAATGTGTGTGTGTGCATACAAAAGTGCTTCCCAAGCATAGAGAGACCTACAATGTCATGTTTTACTTGGAATGGGTATTCCAAAGTCGCCTCCTCAAGGTAGAAAGGTCAAATGTTTAGGAAGGGTGATTTCTAAAGAAAATTGGAAAATCTTATGAATTATGTTTTGGTGAGTTGTGTTTTGGTAAAAATGCAAAAAAGCAAAGTTGGCTAATCCATAGAGGTCATTCCAATGGGAATGCAAAATTGACTCAATTCATTCAACCAATGGTGTCTCAGTGTTTGATTGATTCATAGGAAGTGAGGGACTAAGGTGTTAGCCCAAGCATACTTCATGACAAGTCTATGGTGTATCAAGAGCTCACAACCACGTCCGCACTCAACCTAGTCAAATCAAACCACTTTACACTGCGAGGAAGAATAGAAAAGAGTTGATTTCACACACCCAAGAGGAAATTCTCCGTGGATAAGCCAACTAAAAGTCTAGCTACTCATAGTCAAAGCAAGAACAAACATAATGTAAAGGTACATGGTGATGAAATGAAACATTGAAGTTGTAGAATGTGTGATATTCATGCTTTATCATTACATAGTTCTCAAGTTTGACAATGGAGATGAAATAAATAATATAAAATCTACCAACGTCACTATATTATTGGACTTTAAATGCTATTTTTTCAAGCCTATTTTTTCTTTTCAAGTAGATATGTTTAGAATGTTGTTATGTTCTTGGAAATTTAAAATCCATGATTACCGTTATAAAGTAGTATTTTTGCAATGCCCCAAAATCTACCTTGGAAGGTATTACTACCTATAACCATTCATATCATGCGAGCAACTAATAAAATCTATAAATAGAAGAAATTTCATGCATCATCCATAATAACTAAAGCATCATCCAAAACAAATATGCCAAACCATGGAAATTATATCCAAAAACTAAATCTTATCTTGCAACAGAATAAATAAAACATTATCCTTAATATTGTCTCATAATTAACCACCCAGTTTAGAATATAAAGGAAATAACTCTAAATGTCCACCTCGGGATCCACATTCCCATCAATCTAAACTGCCCAATTTATCTGCTCATCCAATCCGAGCTCTTCCTCTAGACTGCAATATGGAAAAGATGTTGTTTGTAAGGGGTGAGCACTATGCTTCTCCCAAGCTTGAACAAGATTTTTAAAACATAAAAAATTGGTTAGTCTCATTTTATAAAATATCATATATAACTTTTGAAATAAAGCCAAGAAATGATTTCACAACATATATATACGATTTAGAATCAAAACATACATACATATTAATCTTATCTTCAATGAACAAGTTTAGGAAGAAACCCCTACCATTATTTTTTAGATCTTTATCGTAATGTGTTTCGTTACGATTACCTCGCGCTAATCCTTCAAGATTTAACTAATTCTTCCTCTTTTTCTTCTCCTAAAACTTTTTTAGGCTTCTTGGGGTTAAAAATAGGTAAAAAAAAAAAAAGAAATTAGATCGTGGCCCTAGGGTATTTATAGGCTAAAAAATGGGTATTTATAGGCTACAAAATAGAAGATTTTCGTGTGGGTGCGGATAGTAGTTTGTCCCTGAATTTCAGGTCGATTTTGACCTTGTTAAAGTCAGATTTAGGAAATTTTCATGAAATAAACTTTTTTATCTCTTCAAGTTTAGTTTCTTCTCTAAAATTTTAGGTCAATAAAACATTAGGGTAAAAATTTATAGCCAAAATACTAAGATTATGTCACATTCCTTACTACCCAAATCCTCTCCAAAATAGATTTTAATTCTAGAATACTTCTAACTTCTAATACAACTCATATAACCTCTTGCAATGTTTTTCAACCTTCCGTATTCAATGGAAATCTTTTTTGTTTTTTGATCTAAAAAATTTATAAAATTACTTAGCCACCCTTCTAAAACTTAAACATCTCAAAAACTCTATTTATCCCAACGTAAATACACGCGAAACTCAAACTTTATAATCAATCTTTCAACTATGATTCTAAGTTTCTACCATTATTTTATTCATACTTAAGAGAACTCTTAATATAATATTATCTTTCTTTAATTTTAATACAGGGTCTTACAATTTTTTTTATGTGTACAACATGGATGACCTTGAATGAAGGAAGATATAGTCTATGGAATTAAAGAAAGATCTGTAGGGTTATTTGTATTTCTATCACTATTCAATTTTTTGCAAATGCGCTCACAATTCTAAGTTCTTTAATGTTGTCTTTGAGCTTTGATTTTTTGGGGGGAATGATGTAATAATCTTAAATATGGATTGATTATTATAGGATTCAATGTACAAACTGGAGAAGAGGTTGTTTTGAAGCCGATATTTGGGTTAAGTTTCATTTGTGGAATTTCATTTTGGTGTTGGATGAATTATAATTTTTTGAATATGAAAAAAATTATTATCGACTTATGAGATCCAGTCTGCGTTGATGAGAGCATGTAATTCATGGTTTGAAATTGTAGTGGGTGACCAATAGCAACCTTTAGTCTTCATTCTCACTATTAATCTATTACTATTTGGGCATAGCACACTCCAAGGCCTCCCTCTTGAACTATCTTCGTTTCTTTTGGTGCTAATTGCTTCAATTTGTTTTTGACACCTCTTTTGATTAAGTTATCATAAACAGAGAAGAGGATAGAACGTTCATCTGGAGGTTGATTCTTAGTCCTACTCTATATTCATTTGTTTGATTTTTTTTAATGTGTTTTTTTTTATTACTCTTCTTGGTTTATGGTTTAGGATTTCATATTGTATAAAGATAGAGTGGGAAAAATAAAAGTTTGGCTTCTGCATTCCTAGTTCGATGAGAAGGTGATTGTATGTATAGATTTTTACTTTAGTTTTGGTCTTATGTCCATGCGATTATCGCATGATACTTTTGGATAGGTGATTTGGTCCATTTAAACTTTCAAATTGCCTTTCTTGAGAATTTTATTAATAGTTTTTTCGATTGTTACTATTTCTTTAAGTTTTTTCCTTTGTTTTTGATTGGATTTAACTTTCAAAATGATTATTTATGTTGTCTCGCAGAGTGTCGTAGGCACAGGTCTATTTCTAGTGTTGTTCCATGAGGGGCAAAAACTATGTAGATATTCCCTCATGATTATGCATGTGGAGCGCAAGACACTACCAAGAGAGGGGTTGATTAAGTTTTTGGATTTTAAACACAATCAATTATAAATTAAACCTGGTTCTACCATAATTATTGCTTCATGGTGATTAAAAAGGTTCTCACTAATTAATGAATTTTAATTAATATTCAATTAATTTACTAAAACACTCAATCTCATTGTGACCAAAAAACCAAAACCCTAACGTAACTATGGATGAATAGATTTTGATCAATCATACTTCCAAACATATAGTGCACGTGTATGTAAACAATCACAAAATATATGTGCATAAACAAAAAAACACAAGTGATTTATTGACGTGAAAAATTCACCCCTAGCAAAATCGAGGGGAACCACTCAGGGTACACCAAAACCTAATCCACTACTCTCAAAGTCAACATACAAGGACTCGAGTCCTGTGTAGCTTCACTTGGATTCACCACTGCAAAAGCTCCACTAGGCCTCAAGCAATCATGGGCATGCCAATGATTCCCGGTATGCATACACGGTACACCAATCAATTTGGTTCAAGCCATCAGAATCTTCAACAAGCCATTAAGATCTTCAACACCAAGTAGTGAGATTGGATAAAATCTCTAGTGGTAGCCTTGAGTCTTAGGGATCTAGGGTTGTGGTGGAAGCTGTCTAGGTAAAATATAATATTTCTCTCTCACAAGGCTTACGAGAAAGAAAAGGCACTCCCTATTTATAGGTCCGAAATAAGGGTAATCTTGGTCAACAAGAATACTCATACTTGTGAATAGCCACTCGATCAGTGGGAGAGTGGTTGTCACTCAAATGGAAAACTTGTTTCAAATCTAACTAGGAGAGCAAGCTCGAGCGAGATCATGGGACCACTTAAGTGAGCCCTATTCTCCTCCATGACCTTGTCCCCTCTCCTCTATAAGTTATAAAGAGACCGCTCTAGTGAAGGCTAATGAGAATAGATCAGTCCCTACAAGTTTTTAAGCAGAAAACCAAGCAAAAAAATTATCCTCCTGAGCACTAATAGGTGTTGCTCAAGAGGGGTCCATTAATGAACTAAAACTATGTTTTCAAAACACAAATGGTTTAAAAATCTTTTTGATTTACAAACTCCTATGAGTCATTCACGAATTAATCCATAATTCTATTTTAACTCTAATCCTCCTAAATCTATTAAACCAAGGATCATCTTACGTATCTGGGTCATTACCCTTGTCATAAGCTTGAACGTTCAACCGAAGTGTGAATGATTTAGCTTTGACGCTTGATCTCCTCCCTTCAATGACGCTTTCAAATCTTCAATCTTTGTAGTATAATGATCATGGAATAGGTTGAGATTTACAATAGACTCCACAAAACTAGCCAATTATAAACATATATCTAATAATCTCCCCCTTTGACAATTTCAAGACAAAATAAACAAGTAAGAAATTAAGATTATAACCCACAAAACATTGAACAAAATGAATTGTAAATCTATTCTCAACACTAATGCACACATCCCGAACCTCTATCTTTTTGCAAGATCTACATCATACGATGGTGCTTTTGAAGATCATAGTCTTGCACATCACCACTCAAACCAAAACCTTGTGAAGAGTATCATATATTATAGAACTAAATAACAAAATCATAGGTATGTTAAGCATCAAGTTAAGCATATGGCATATTTATGTATACATTATGCAAGTGCAAATACGTAACATTTGAAGAACTAAATTGCCCCATATGCTTTAGAACCTACATATATAACAATGTCAAACACATCAATTTCTCCCCCTTAGTTGGTGTTCACAAGTAATATAACAAGTATAAAATAAACTAGTGTAAAATTGGTGACTTCATGTCAGGTTTGTAAATTTACTCCCCTTGAGTATTTGAGCAAACTCCTTTTTACAATGTTTACATGCAACACATCTAACCTAGTCAAGAGTTAATATCCTTGATTCCTCCCATATGTACCTAAAATATTCGTCCTTTTTTTGTCGCAAATGTCAACCCAATGACAAGTATGGTACAGAATCAAGTTACCCAACATATTCTTTCCTTATTTTCTATAAATACCAACTCAATGACAACATATAATAAGCATGACGATATAGCAAGAAGGTATAAACATATACCAACTAGCATATAAAGTAAGCAAAGGACAAACAAGACATATAACTCAATAGTTTAAATGATAAAGTGTCAAATAACTAGACTAAGTATGTCACAAGGAACAAAAAATAGTCAAAACAAATAAAATTCAACAAAAAATAAAGTATTTTAGTATAGACCGTGAATGAATAATAAACAATCAAACTACCATATGCCTTAAACTAAAATGTCTAAACATCTCCAATGATTGCATCATCTTCACCGGCTCCACCATCTCTTGATCCACCATTATGTCTGGGCAATTCTGTGTTTGAGTCTAAATCATCTGGAACTAGCTCTCCCTCAATCTGCTTGCCCATTTTCAATATGTATAATTGGCCAACTCCTCATAGTATGTGATCCAAAGACAACCTGTTGAGTTATCTCCATGCTCACGATTTGACCATCCAATGTATCTAGTCTCTAAGAAGTAAGACAATGATGCTCCTCCAGGTGCTATTGCATACTAATAAGCATATCAACCAACAATGCAAATTGTGCAATAAAGATGTTCGAACCGGCCTCATGTGGGTGGTTATCACCTAGACTAGTCTTAGGGTGAATTGGTGGATCTCTAATAGCTTCTCCTCCATCTTCAAGTATCACAACATAATCATCTTAGGCCTTGTTTTGCTTCATAGATGTAAAATCCGAGAAAATTTAAATTTTTATGAAAAAGGGTAAAAAGGTAATTTGTCACTACGGTATGAGTTAAAAATCCAAATCTTTCTAGAACTCAGATTATGAAACGGACCTCACCATTAGATTCGTCTCACAAAATCTAGTTACTCGGTCAATTTTTATTGAATTCCGATATAGTTGAATTTTTTACATTTTACGGAGCGATCGGGTGTCGCGTGACCAAAATAAATGCAATCGAAAAATTTTGGGAAAAGTGGAAAATAATTTAAATTTAGTTCAAATAAAAATATATTGAACTTGATTTGGGACGAGATTTAATTAATTCAAGACGAAATTAAACCCAAAAAAGGTGGACGTGTAGCTTAACAAAGGCCAAGTATCTACGAGATATAAATAGGGGAGAAAAATCAGATTTTCTCCCCATTAACCATCAAATTTTCAAAAAAGAGACGAGGGAGAGAGAAAAGGAGAAAAACCAGAGTTCTTCCATCTTCTCTCTATGATCTAAAGCAAACCTTTGGTCGAAATCCTTCCAGCCAAGAACTAAAGTTCATCTACTCGATGAGGACTATATCTACATACCAAAAATCACAAATTTTGCCAAAGTTTCAAAGATGGTATTTTTGAAAATCAACAGTTAAAGTTTGGTTGGGGTTCTTTGAGGCTTTCTACCACTTGTATTACGCTTCAAGAGATAGGGTTCATTTCCTAATTAGGTTTATTTCCAACCAAGGGTTGAAATATGAAATGGGTAGAGTGTTAGGGATGTAATCTCATGTACGACACATACCTATGGTAGTTGAAATGTGAAAAAATGGGCATAAGAATGGTTAAAAATTAATTCTAGCATGAATTGGGTTGTTGAAATTACTTGTTTGTGATTTCTCAAGATATCTGGTGAAAGAGGCATGTTATGTGTTTATTATTATGCATTGAAGGTGTTTGATAAAATGTCTATGTTGATTAAGTGTGTTAATTGCATTGACAATGTTATAACATGCTTTGGTGAGATTGTTGATGGTAGTTATATGCTTATGATGTAATTGACCATGAAAAATGCTGATGGATAGTATAAAGTTGTTCTCAATGTGCTCATGACATATTAACCATGACTTGAGATTTGCAATTTTGCATTACATTTGCATATGCACAAACATCGCATTCATGAGCATGGAACATGAGTGTGGGTGTGTGAAAGGTTTTGATCAAACACCACTTTTAGTGGATGATGAGTGAGCTCGAGAAAGTTGGACCAAGGTTCGACTATGTTGTACGGGTTGCATTGAAAATAGGGTCGGGGTTTGCAGGAAGAGCTAGGCTGTCCCTCAGGTGCAAGACCCGGTGATTTGGATACGCACTCCGTTGGTATTGAGTCCCTAAAGTGTGTTGGTATATGTGGAGCTGTTGGTAGAAGTCCATGAACGTCGTGTCGGTTGGGTGCCCATTGGTAAGTTCATAAATACTCAGCTCAAGGAAGACCCAAGAATTTTAATGGTTATTGAATGTGTAACATCAATGGCAAGGGCTTGGAATGCTCAAATTCATGTGCATGACATTGCATGTGTTATGAGAGCCGGTGAAGGCTCGGGTTGTGTTGCATTATGTGAGTCTCATCTCATAATATAGCATGGCATAGAGAATTCTATTATGAATTACATATTCTGAAATGGATTGTTTGTTGATCATTGAATTACATGTGAGCATTTCATATGCATCTAGAATGGAGAGTAACCTCTTTAAGAGATATCCTATTGAGCGTGACTCACCCTTTATGGGGACAAAATTTCAGGTGCGGGACAAGCGTTGGTGGATGACTCTCACTTGGGCTTCATCGATAAATAGTCGAGATGTGGCTTCAAATTACGTTTTTGTAAAATAAATATGTAATTTAGTTTTTGGACATGTAATATTGTATAAAGGATTGTAAAACAAACTTGTATGAACTATGTTTTTATAAAATGGTATGTTATATGAGTTTAGGTGGTTGTTGTATGAGATTGCAAGAGTTGGAGTTGAAAAGGGATTGAATCGAGGGAAAATTGGGATGATCTACCGATAGAACATTGATCACCTACCGATTGAAGTTTTTCAGTGAGCTCTTCTACTGGTAAAACGTTGATCTTCTACCTGTAGAATAATTGCAGTGGGCTCTTCTACCAGTAAAACATTGATTATCTACCGGTAGAACGTTCTTTTCTATTGGTAGGTCTCCTATAATTTTTAGAAAATTAAAATTATCATGTCAAGCCTTCGAGCCTTGAGTCCTTTTGTTTCAAGGATGTAAATGGATTAAAATCAAGCGCAAATTGATGTGCACTGGACCTTGGAATGGTCATATGATAGAGATATACATAGGTTATGCGTTTGGGAGTATCCGGTACAAGGGAGACTCTGCCCAAATGCTATGTTGTTCATGATCTTGTTGAAAGGGATGTTATTGTCGTGCAGCTAGGCTATGTGATATTCACAGGTACTTCCACGGGTTAATGGAGGATCAATAGATTGACAAAGGACCCCCAATTTTAGGGGCGTCACGATAGAACTCTTGTTCAAAGGCCTCATTGGGTATTGCAATTGATCCCATGACAGGGCAATAACCTTTTTGCCCTTACAGATATGAGCTAACAATAATCCAAAAGGCAAACCATCTAATACTCTCCATTCTAACTAGGCTTATTGAATAAACACAAATATCATTGTACATAAATCGAGATCTAACCCTATTCCTAAAAAAATAGTAGATGTGCTCGCTGAAATGGGAAGTCTATGATGTGGGCTTTCGGTTCTATGTTGTAGTTGTCTATCATATTCAACATCCTATATTTTGGGGTCAGATATTTTTAGAAGAAGTTTAAGGTACCCCAATTCACATGATGTTTTATAACATAAAATTTTGTAACCACAACATGGAGAGCAGGAAAATCCTAAACCAGTCTTCCACTGAGGCATCATTCTCTAGCCTAGGTAAGCTAAGAGTGGTAGCTATAAGATTGACATAAAACATGAAATCAACCCCTCGAATATATGTAACAAAGTGATCATCCTGGGGATCATGGATGTGAGTATAGAAATCTCTCATGATGTTATATTTAAAAGACTTAGGGTACGCAAACAGCTATGTCCACCCCCGATTGGATAAGTTTTTAGAGATAAACTGATTTACTTGTGTTTAGTCTACTCTTCGCTCAATCATAACTAGGCTTAGAGCATACTCGGTTCTTTATCTCCCTTCGAATTCTGGTGTCTAAAATTGAGTATTCTCACCAAAATCAACCTCAATCTCAATTTGAGATTAAGCAACCCTGAATCTTTTATCTCTTCTCCGAGCCATCTCATCAAACACTCTAAGAATCTAGGTCTCACTTATGAAGATTTGTAGATCAAGCAATGAACCGACCTTAGAAACATTATAGATCGTGTTTACGAATACTAAGACTCAAGGGTTAGGGTTTTTGAAGGCTGGGGACGTGAATGGGAATACAAGAGGTCTCTTAAAATATGGTTTTAAACCCCTAGTCACCGACTTAAATGAGGCCACTCGAGCGGTGAAGAGCTCGCTTGACCTATGCTTGAAGTTTCTCAGTCTAGATTGACACACCAGCCACAACTCCTATATGGATCAACTGGTCCAACATTCACTTATCCACCCTATCCTTCAAACCTTAAATAAATGCACAGATGTATGTACAACCTATGTGCAACTATATGCCTATGCATGAATGAATTTAGATCTAAATGTGATGCAATTTTCAAATTAAATAATAAAAGCTTAATGTGAAAACCCATGAAAACTACACATGTTTACATTATATAGCTCCATCAATATCTCATCATCTCATTACATTACTCTAAGGCATATTAAAAGATTTTGAACTCAATTTTATGTATTCTAGAGCAATGTTTCCTCATCCATTCAATTTCACTCATATACATTCAAATTTTGTTCAACTTGGACTAATACATTGCAAAGTGTGTGAAACCAAACTCCGACACAAAAAGGATTCCGCTTCATTTAAACCATTAATAAGCTTAACATGAAATCATAATGCATCACCTAAGTGAACAAATGACCAGTTAGTGAGTGTCCTAATGATTTTCTTTTTAACAACTCTCCATTTCGTTTATCCCATCTTCTCTATAGCTTCAATTAACATGATTGTGAATTTTGTACTTTTAAAGTTTGCTTCTAAACGTTATTAGCATGAGCTTTTTAAGCTCTACAAATGAGCAATTTGAATTTAAGCATAAGTACTCTCACAATATAAGTGTCATTATTTTTAGGCATTTATTTATGCCTTATCTTTTTTAATTTGGCCACATTTGACTCTTTTCTCACAATTGACCTTCGACATCTTTTAAGAGATTGGAGTTTAACTAACCATTAGCCATGTGTTCACCTATTACCAACACTTATAGTCAATTAAGATCATTAATAAATCAAACTAATTAGACTCCTAAGTATGAAGGCGAATGATATTCGTGAACTTGATTTTGAATTTTTCAAAGGTAAATATTATCCAAGCACGCTAGGATGAAAGAGGCTTCAAGTAATGAAACAAGCACTAAGATTTATGTCACTAAATTCTCTATCCCCTAATATGACTCATAGCAATACACATTTCAACTTTGATTTGTAGATGGAATCATTATAATGCAAACCAAAGTGTGAATTACCATGATCATTAACAAAGAAAAAAAATAACAAAAGAAAATATGTTTACCTCTTCTTTTCTAATGATATATATATATAATTGCTTTACTTGTTCTTTTCTTTGTTTAGTGCATTTTTATGCATATTTTTCTCTGTATATGTTTAATCGAAAATGAATATCAAACATGACATAAAGTATTTTTGAATTTCAAATTTCTTTTTGTTTTTGGGTTTTTCAAATTTATATTGTTTTTGAATTTTTCATATAGAAAAAAAAAATCAACATAAACAAAGAAAACTATGTACAATGTATGACCCTAGAGTGTTTGATGAAATGCATTAATAAGCACCTAGGCTTGTACTCTCACCCCGTTTTCTTCTTAGGATCCATGACCTTGTTAGAAGTACTAGGGGTCTCCAATTTGGTTGAGATGGTGAGTTTCTCAAGATCCCCCCCCC
>CAUOFW020002835.1:4348190-4391110 GCA_963454935.2 Ilex paraguariensis
TTCACAACCCCCCCCCCCCCCCCCAGTCCCTCACACTTGCTTTCCTTTCCTAAAACTCATGTTAGGTTAGGAAATAGGTGGAGGACTAACTTTTTTCTCCCCAGAAGTGTGTAGATCAACTTTGACCTTGGGGGTAGAAGGAGTTTTGTTCATTCTATGATGATGCATGCATATGCTTGGACTCACTTGACCTCTCTAAAAGCTTAGACAAATTTAACCCTTGGTTGTTTAAAACCTTAGATTGGTAAGCCAGATGCATGAACTTCTTATTTAAGACTTCCCTATTATGAATGCAATGTGCAATATAGTGACCATGTTCACCACAAGTAAAATAAATAAATGATTTGGTTTGGGTTTCCTTTTTAACCTGCTTCTTTAAGTGTTTACTGTACCAATGTTAGTCTTTTTAGGACTTATGCTTACTTGTGGAGGTGGAGGGTTAAGATTACCTTTTACAAAGGTAGCCTTAGAAGAAGTGGTGTTGTTCTCTCATTAGTGTAGCCTAAGCCTCTTTTGTCACTCACACATTTCCCTATAGATGTAAGACCCCGTATTAGAATTAAATAAAAATAATATCATCTTAATATTTGTCCTAGGATGAATAAAAAGATTGTATAAATTTTGAATCATTTTTGAAAGATTGATCATGAAGTTTGAGTTTCGCCCAAATTGACTTTTGGGTCAAATTTAGTTTCGAAGGTGTTTAAACTTGAGAAGGGCGGCTAGGTAAGTTTGTGAATGTTTTTAGGTAAAAATAAGGCAACCGATGAATCCAGAAGGTCGAAAAACCTTAGGAGAGGTAATATGGGGTGTATTAGGAATTAGAAAATATTCTGAAGTTAAAACCTATTTTGGAGAGTATTTGGGTAAAACGAAATTTGACACTACCTTAGTATTTTAGATATAAAGTTTTACTTTAATTTCCAATTGAGTTGATTTTTGGAAAGCAAAAACTAGACTTCAGGGGCTACAAAAGTATATTACCCAAACATTTCTTGAATCAGCTTATAAATAGGTCAAAATCAAGGTAGAAGTTAGGGGCATACAGTCAGACACGTGCGGATGGGAGAAACATGCGTCCAAACACACCGGACAGAAGTTGGATGATCTTTGTTGAGCTTTTTCTACACTTTCGGCCTGATAAATAGCTAGGGAATTCCCCTTGGCCCTATGTTCAACGATTATTCATCCAAGAAAACCCTTGAAAGCTTGAGAGGAAGAAAGAGAGGAAACATGGGTAGGATTCTCGCTTCAGGATTGATTCAAATATGCTAGGGTTATCTTCAAACATCAGAATTAAAGGTAGGGGATTCTTCTCAAGTTCTTTTATTGAGACTTAAGAAATTATTTATATGTACGTTTTCAATCTTCTTGATAGTTATATAATAGATACTTATAAGTTCCTGGTTTTTTTATCATTAAAACCTAGTTTTGAACAAAATACATGTTTGGGTTCAAGGAATACTTGTTCTTGAATTTTCAAAACCCTAGTTTTTCCAAAATACATGTTCTATTGTGAAAGCCATATGGATTCTTGATTTCTACATTCCTATTCTTGATTAAATCATGTTTTCAATCAATTACTTGTTCTTATTCCAAGAAATTATGATTTTTGACAAAATCCTAGAATTTTGGTATCAAAATTGTGAAGATTTTCTAGATATGATCTCTTGCATATTTTAATTCATTTATTACTGTAGTATATTGAAAATTGTGCAATTGTGATACTTGAATTGTTAATAAAAATTGTGATTGGCTAAGATTTTGATTATTGAAAAAGTTGTGGTTTCATCTCTTGTATGATTTGGGTGTGATGGATTTGAATTGCCTTCAAGAACTGCCGTAGAGTGTTAGAAGTTAGTTTATCTCAGTGGGGGTGAGATGGTTGTTTAACACTTGTAGTGGATTGTTGTTTGTGAGTGCAATCACTATTGTTCACGTAAATTCAAGGTTGTGAGATGGTATACCTTTCCTAGAAAGAATTCGTCAATGTCATGGGAGACGGTATAGGCCTTCCCTAAAGTGATTTGTGATATGCCCCACAGGGAATGGTTGAGATTGTTTGGTTTGTAGTGGGTGAACGAGGTAAATTCGTTGTGTAGATTCCTGATAAGTAACCAACATACATGAGAATATGGAATGATATTACTGAATTATTTATTGATTACTTTAATTTCTTGCATGGTTATTCCTATCATTGATTTACTGTATACTGTACACTTAAGATCATTACAATTGTCATGGTTTTACTCTAAAAAATTTATTTATGTTATTTTTTAAAAGAGACTTGTCTTCTTTTATTTATTTTAAAACCTTGTTGGGATTTAAAAAGGATTTTCTATGGGCTTTTGCTCACCCCTACAACACTCTTACAGATTTTGGCAAAGAAGAGGATGTAAATGTAGATAAGCAAGTTGATTACGAGCCGTTTGAGGATCAAGATGTGGACCATGCCTTAGAAGAATAGAAAGCAACTTCTCCCTTTGTTTTAGACACTCCTTGTACAATTCATTATGTGCATCTTGAAGGTCCTCAACACTTTCGGTCTCATCCTCACTAGTAGGGACTTCAACCTCTAAGTCATCTACATCCATAGTGGGACTCGACTCAACTCTCCTTTCTTCTATGTAAGTTTCTCATATAGGGGTGGGTATGTGAACTTATGAAGGCTGTGAAGTTTTCACCATCACTTAGAGATGAAGAGTCATCACTCGTTGTAGACTCACTTTCACTTTCATTCACCTTAGCCTTCAAGGCTCTCCTCCTATCCTTGGGCATGTCCTTCTTCTTAGCACTTGGATATTCCACAACTACATGTCCAAAACCATGACATTCATACCATTGAAGACTATGTGTAAAAACCCAAGTAAATTTGAACTTTTATAAAAAGGGGTAAAGCAGTAATTTATTGTCATGGTATGGGTTGTAAACCTGACTTTTTCTAAAACTCGAATGAGAAAAAAAAGAACCTCATCGTTGAATTTGTCTCGCAAAATCTAGTTACCTTATCAAATTGTATCAAATTCTGAGATAATTAGATTTTTTGCGTTTTATGAGGCGATCAAATTTCGGGTGACCCATAAACGAATTTTTTTAATAAAATTTCAAATTTTGAAAAATAATTTAAAGCAAGTCGAAATAAAAATATTTTGAACTTGAACCGGGGCGAAATTTAATCGTTTCGGGGTGAAAACGGACCCGAAAAAAAAAAAGGTTCATGTGGCGCGTTGTGGGCCAAGTATTGGGAAGTATAAAAAGGGGGAAAAATATGATTTCTCCCCCACATTCTCAGTAGGTACAACGTTGGAGAGGAAGAGTGAAAAAGAGAGACATCTGACTTTCTCTCTACGATCTACAAAAATTGGTTGCTCGAATCAACTCGGGCCAAGAAATGAAGTTGTTCCTCTCATCGAGGGCTACACGATCACACCAAAAATGACGGGTTTCACCGAAGATCCAAAAATAAGATTTGGGAAAAATCAAGGCTAAGGTTCCATTGATGTTCTTGAAGGTTTTCTACGTTGATTTTACGCTTCAAGAGGTAGGGTTCCCTCCTATTTTGGTTTAATTTCTAACCTATAGTGTTATATGGAATAGGTAGGATGATAGAGTTATATATCACTTGTCTATTGTTGTATAAGATTGATGGAATTGGATATTTGAAATGGGTAAATTAAATTCTAGTATGAATTGGTGATTAGGAATAGATAGATATGCGAATGCCTAGTGGAATGTGAATTGTGGGCATGCTATGTGTTTACATTAATGTCTTGATGAGTTTAGTATGTTAATTGCATGATTATGTGATAACATGCTTGAAAATTGTGTAAATGAAATGGTGATTATATGCATGAGATATAAATTACCATGGAATATGTATATAAGTGGATAAATTGCTCGTATGGCATTCATTACATGTGAGGTATGACATTGATATAGCAATGGTGCATTACATTTCATTTGCACGGAGGCATCGCATCTATGGGCATGAGACATGAATGTGGGTATGGGTGCGTGCATGGTTTGATCAAACATCATACTTGGTGGTTGATGGGTGGGCTCAAAAAAGTTAGGTTGGATCGGGGTTAGCAAGAAGGGCTAGACTATCCCTCGGGTGAGAGACCTGGTTATTGGATACGCACTTCATTGGTATAAGAGCTCATAAAGTGTGTCAGTGCATGCGGAACCGTTGGTGAAAGTCCATAAATTCGTGTCAATTGAGTGTCGTTGGTGTAAGTCCATAAATACTCACTCTAAGAAAGACCCGGAAGTTTTTAAACAGTTATTGGATGGGTATCATCAAATAGCAGGGGATAGGAAAGCCCGATTTTATACTCATGGCATTGCATGGGGAAAAGAAGCCAGTGAGGCTCGGGTTGAGTTGCATGAGTGGGTGTCATCTCATATCATGGCATGACATGTTAGATTCCAATATATATTTGTTTAATCTTGATTGGAATGGTTGCTACTTGTTATATGTTACATGTGAGTAGTACATATGCATTTAGGTTGGGAGAGTAACCTCTGTAGGGGATACTCTATTGAGCGTGGCTCACCCTATATGGGAAAAATATTTTTGGTTTGAAACATACTCTAATGGAAGGCTCTCACATGGGACCTCAAGGATGAAGAAAGCAGGGATGTGGCTTTATTTTGAGTTTTTGTAAATTATTATGAAAACCTAGTTTGGCATGTAAATTATGGAAATTAATGTAATGGAATGTGTATAGTCCTTGTATTATCTAAAAATGTGTTGGATGGAAAGGAGATTGATTGAAATGAATTGGAAATTTAAAATCGGTGAAACAGTCAAATCTAGACAAAACCTACTGGTAAAACACTGTCCAAAAGGAAAAACTTACCATTAGAACATAAACCTACCGGTTGAACTTTGTACAGGTGGAATGTTGTCCAGCAGACGAAACCCACCAGTAGGACATAAACCTACCAGTAGAACTTTTCTAGTAGGTAAAACCTATCGGTAGGTCTACAAAAACACACCGGTAGAACTTTTACAAAGGACAAAACCTACCGGTAGGTCCATAAAAACCTATCGGTAAATTTTCCAAAAATCTAAAATTTTAAGAATGTTGGGCCAGACTTTTGAGATATGTGTTTCCTTGTTCAAATAATGTAAATGGACTATAAGGGAGTATGAATTGTGGTAAATTGGACCTTGGTTGGGTTAAATGGAAAAATGTACACAGGTTACACGTGTGGATTATAATCCCGGTTAAGGGAATGTTATTGGCATGATGTCGAGTTATGCGACAATCACATGTACTTTCGCGGATCGACAGATGGTCAACGGTTGATAAAGGACCCCCGATTTTAGGGGTGTCACACTATGCCCTTTCTTCTCAACCTCATGTCGAGAAGTTTTACCCTTACTTTCTTTTCCCTTGCTAGGAGACTTTGGTCTACTTGGATTATCTTTCGACTTTAAGAACTTGACACCACTAGTCTTAAAGTATTTGTTGAATTTTCATGCAAGATGTCCTCTTCTTTTAATCGAGGTGACTCGAATTTATCCCCTTCTTCGATTGCATCTGGCAGACAATGCGCTAATTTTAGACCAGATAATTAGCCTTACACGTGATTCTGAATTTTATTTTCCCACGCATAGTTTTTCATATTTTTTTTATTTTTTCGTATCAAATGCATATTTTGTGAGTATGAATGAGTGAAATAAAAAAATAATATTTTTTTTACTATATTATGTTAATTACTCTCATATAGTATTTTTCCATCCGTTTTCATTTTTTTTTTTTTGTTGTTTCATATCAAACGCATATTTTGAGAATATGAATGAGTGAAATTAAAAAAAAATAACATTTTTTTTCTATCACCAAACAATCATCAATGACATGCATTCAATCCAGTCTCAGCTAAATTTGGGACATTGAAGGCTCAATCTATGCATCGATTTACCAAAATTAGGGGTGTCAAACATGTCGTATTCGTGTGACCCACATGTCGTGTTATCGTGTCGTGTTTGAGTCAAGATCTACGAAAAAAAAATTATTTAGTGTATTCTGAGTATTAAATATTAGTCTAGACTATTTATTATGCGTATTTAATAATCATGTCAATTTTATAAATATTCGTGTTGGATTCGTATCAATGGGTCAGAGTTGACACCTCTAACCAAAATCACATCAACGAACTAGGTAGCCCCTAAAGCCAAACTTAGAAACTCTTTAGGTGTAGGTTTTGACTCGCCCCTTTCAATGTTATTAGTAAAGTGCTTAGTCATTAACGCACCCCTACACAAGCCTTACATTTTTTGTGTTCAAAAATATGTCCAAATATATTTTCTTCATCCAATCCATTCTATTCTACAAAGCATTAGAAGAAAATGGGTTTGTAACCCAAAAGTATTTATGTTATCCAAGGAATATAGAACATCCCAATCTTGATTAGAAGAGTAAAATTTTCATTCTTCTCCTCTACTTTTTGCTCTTTCTTTCTTATATTATTTTTGTGGACCTTGAAATTTCTGGCGTTATTCTTCTCATTTTTTTTTTGTTCACTCTCTATTATATTTTTACTGTGAGCCTACATTTTATAGTCTCTATTTTATTATTCCGAGGCACGTATTTTAATTTTTAAAGTATAACTTATTTCTCAAGTGAAAAAAAAAAAGGCAAACTACATCTTCATGAGCAAATTGTGAATTGGTTGCGCTAGCATTCATCAAATATTTGTTATTTAATTTGTTGTGTTTGCTATTTTTGATCTAGAATTTATTACCATATTGATGGTAATTTCAGTGTTGTGCATATCTTCATTTGATTGAAGGCGATTTTATATAATAGAATATTTAGTAGAATTCTTTTTATTCACTATATGCCCACTATGTTTCATTATTGTATGTATAACACCCAAATTATTTTGGTTGATTTTGTTTGGATTATTCAGGTTGACGACATGAAATCTTTTTTTTTTTTTTTTTTGAAATCTACGATGTTATCTTTTCTTCTTGTTTACAATAAAAGGCTTGCATTATCATTGTGGGACAACTTTCTTATTTTGGATGGAACTTGTCTAAGTTTTTCATTAGGTAATATTATAATTGATGTTTACACAACATGCACATGCACAATTGCATTTTCATTGTTTCTCATCCATTTTATTGGTCTAATTCCTTTAAATTTGTGGGGCGTTGATGCAGCAAAAGCTATTATCTGTGGATTTCAACATCACTTAGTTATGTTTGGCAAAATAGTTATCACTCTTGCTCTTGTTCCTCAAATGGGGAGTAAACGTGAGGCTTGAGAATACATGTAGTTTAATTCCTTTCAAAGTGGTCTTGGCAAATGTGGTAGTCTGCACTATTTGTATCAAACCATATTTCCTACTCTTTTAGGAGGACAAAAGTGAAAGTTCTCTGCACTTAAATTTGTGTTACTAGGTTGAATACCCTATTGCAGACATTGTTAAGACTAAATTTGTTTAGTTGATGGAGCAACCTAGACTCCATATCCGTTCATGATCTACATATGGTGTTAGAATGGCTGCAATATCTTCAACATCCCTTTATGAATACAATGTGAAATTTCCACTTACTCATCCTTCTGTTATGACAACATACAAAGGGGAGTCAAGAAACTACAGTAGGCCATTATTAATAGATTCACAGGAACTCAATGCCATATGGGAAATCGTCCAAGGAGGAGCCAAGTAAAGCTTGTGTAGTTCAATTGTTTAGGAGTCCTTATCTTCACAGAAAATCGTTATAGTTATAACATAATGGAAATGTATTACAATGACATCTTAGTACATGTACCACAAAACTTACATCAAGACTTTGAGCCTTATGTCTAATTTCACATGCAAGAATTCATGTCAAAGAATGGGGTTGCGTGACATTATAACACCTATGAAAAAAGCTAACCAACTTTCTTTGTTCACTCTTGTAAAGCCTGTGAAATGAATCTCTTTTTATAAGTAGATGTTTGCATTCAGCTCATGCTCATGAAAATGAAACTTGCACAACTTATTTTATATTTATCTCCTCATTTTCTAATTGTTATTTCAAGCATTTGAATTAGTACAAACCATGTTATTGACTTTTTAGTAAATATGTATCTAAAAGAGTTGATAAGTGTTAATAGACTCACGAGTTAACTGCTATCATAAGATTGTCTATATTTACTTTCATTGTAAATTTTGGAAAAAGAATACCTTAATTTGTAATTAAAATACTCCACATGCAATACACATATGCATTAACTAATAATAAAAATAATTAGTTTCACTTTTAAAAATATTCTTATTATTATTGTGAATATTTTTACCACATCTATTATGATATTTTCTACAATTTTTCTTTGATACCAAAAAAAAAATTACTTTTGTAAATAATATATTTACTATATTTATAAATATTTTTACCACATTTATAAATATTTTTATGACTATTTTTATGACTAGTGTTATAACTATTTTTACCATTTTTAAGTACCACAACAATAATAAAAACATTCACAAATATAATAAAAATAATTATAAATGTCATAAACAAAAATATAGTACCAATTTTTTTAATCCAATAGTCAACTCATAAAGATACAGGAAAAAAAGGTCAATATT
This sequence comes from Ilex paraguariensis, assembly GCA_963454935.2. Classification (NCBI taxonomy): domain Eukaryota; kingdom Viridiplantae; phylum Streptophyta; class Magnoliopsida; order Aquifoliales; family Aquifoliaceae; genus Ilex; species Ilex paraguariensis. The sequence goes on from CAUOFW020002835.1 coordinate 4,356,786, forward strand.
ATGCCAAGATAATTGGCCACCTAATCACAGACCAGATCCTGAAATGACTAGCCAAAAAAATAATCAGAAAAAAAATTATTCCACGAGCAGAAGATGTTTTGAGGAAGAACGGACAGACGGATACCTCAAAATAATCATGTACAATTACAACATAGAATTTTACTTGGGATTGTCCAAACCATTGGAGTTTATTACATGTCAGGTAATTGAGGTGACCAGTGAAAACATCAACACTAAACCAAAAAATGAATTAAAAACCTGTTCAAATCAAGCTTCTTACAATGCCTAAGAAAGTAATAACCAAACCTCACTAGGACAGAAACCTAACACTCTTGCCCAACTTCTGATAATTTTGAAGTACACTTCTTGTCCCAACACATCAACAAAGTATGAATTTCGTAACAATGATGCACACTGCAAAATATTTGCAATTGATAATCAACATGCACAATATTAATCAAGGATTTAAAGTTTCAAACTTCCAATACAGACTAGTATTCTGACAAATGGACAGGACAACGGATCACATACAACAAAATCATAACATAAAGGAAACATTTTATATTGTTTCTAAACACAGCAATGAATATTACTTGCAGAACAAAAACAAAGAAAAAGATATTTGTCAACACTTGTACAAAGGCGCACACAAAATAAAAAGGTCCACCGAATGGGAAACCAATCCACAGCCTATCACAAGTCTCCACATAAAGATGATACCATCAACAAAGGCATCAGCGATAATAGTACATCAAGAGAAAATGAAACCACAAGGACAAGATGAAGTGCAATTACCATCAACAAAGGCATCAGAGATAATAGTATATAGAAAGTAAATGAAATCCTAGCTGAATTATCATAAAACATAATAATGATGAGATATCAAGAACATAAACATGTAAGCTTCAGGCATCTCCTGAAACTAATTTCATTCTTTCACCTACCCAAAAAAAAAAAACAAAAAAGGGCAGCTATTTATCAAGGATAGCCCCTAAGCCACATGGGATAGTCATCATGTTCTAAAGATCATACACAAACCACCCCACAATTACTCCATCCCTGTCATTCCTTTACTCGTCATCATCCTCTTCCTGCAAGGAGAAAAAAATAATGTCCTCATATCTACTAAACAATAAATTCATTTAATGGCATCTTAAAGGTTAATTGAAAATTATTAATGTTTAAAACCTCTCCACTGCCCTCCTCATCATCCTCATCATCATCATCGTTCACTTCAGACCTTGACTTTTCAGATTCGTCCTCACCAGATGCGTTTCCTCCATCAGCCTATCAACAAACAATAATAATGGGAAATGTGTAAAAACCCGGGAAAAATAATAATGGTTGTGAAAATTTCCAGCTTAATTTTCAAGAGACTTACAATTTTCTTGTTGTAAGCCCGCATGTTCTTCTCATACTCGGCCTTCCTTTTCTCTGCCTTTGCTGCATAAGGAGCTTTCTCCTAATATCATGCAAAAAGCAATCATCACAACTAATAAGAACAAAACTTTATCCTAGTTAACCCTACACATAAGAATCAATAAAAACTTTATTATCCTAGTTAACCTTATTATCCTAGTTAAACCCTGCATACAAGAATCAATAATCAAACATACGAAATTTAATCATTTTGCTTCTATGGAAATACTCACAGCTTCTGACATTGATTTCCACTTGTCCCCGCCAGCTTTACCGACCTGATCCATATCAAATCAGAAATTAATACCATCTTAAATACAAAAAAGAGAAGAAATCAAATCTAAAAATTTTCAAACCCAAAAAGTTCACGAATGTTTAAGATTGAGACATAAAAAAGAAAAAAAAAACTTACGACGGAGACAGATTTGTTATTAGGATGCTTTTCTTTGAACTGCTTCCTGAACTCCTCCCTTTATTCGTCAAATGACAACAGCATATCAGAAATTTTAGAGCTAAAATCAAAAACCCACACACATATATTATCGATATAATAAAAAAATTAAATAGAACAATCCAAAACAAAAAGGGAAAAACAGAAAAGCACGGATAAAAGTATGTACATGAAAACAAAAAAGGCACTAGCAGGCCTCTTTGGCTTATTAGGATCCTTAGCCGGCTTCGCCTTCTTCGTCGTTTGTTTGCTTCCCGCAGCGGCACCTCTTTTCTTCACAGAGAGCCTAAAAAATCACAAGTAAAACAAAAAACAGTGCTAATCGTCGATTCAAAACGATTAAACATCAAAAACACAAGCAAAGCAGATCATAGATCTTAAACAGTATCATGATTAAAAAAATTCTTAAATGCGAAAATACAATTAAAACGCACTTGCTATCAGCTTTCTTTGTTTCGGTCTTCGATCTGCCTCCTTTCATGGCGAATCCTGCGAGAAAACGATGAAAACAATTGAGAATCGGTCGAGAATCGTTCAAAACCGATACGACTCGGTCGAGTTAGCGGCGCTCACCTCTAGGGTAATAGAAGACGGAGAGAAAATGAAGAGACGGAGAGAGGGAATAAGAGATATGCTTTGCTTTGGCGTAGTGTTGTGTGGTAAGGTGCGAATGGGAGAGATAAGAAGGGGTTTGGAAAACTAAAATTGAATCACAGAACGAATTGAAGTCCGGGTTTGGGCGGGATTTCAAAATTCTTTTGCCACGTCATCGATCCTTGTGCTCTCTCTCTCTAGTCCCTCAGTCCTTCCTCGGTTTTCCCTTTGGTTTAGCCTGGCTTTGTGTTTCCTCTGTGCTTCTTCTCAAATGATCTCTGCCCTCTGTTGTCTTGCTGGCTTGAACAGTGCGGACACGTGTCCGGATCGGATTTATTTGAGTATTTGACCTATAAACCACACGTGTTATGCTTTGTGGTCGTAGTGACATATTTAACCTTTGTACTACGGCGGTTCGGGAACGGTCGTTGTTGCCCCCGTAAAAAAAAAGCATGTCACTAAAATGAATTCGGTCACTTTGAGTTGTCAACTAAGGATATTAAAGTAAATTGAAGTGTCCATCTTAAAAATAGGGGAGAATCACACTGACATTCTCTAAACTTTATCAACATTTGAAATATTATATACAAATTCTATACGGTGTAACACTTAAATTCCTAACGTTAATGTTTGTTTGTCTTTTCGTTAGTAAATTATACTTAGACACCAGAAACTTTTAGACATTAAATATTTAGACTAATCAAATTTAAAATATTATCATTAGACAAAAAATATTTCAATTAAAAATAGAATATCAAATATTTTAAATTTTACAACTAAAATTCATGTTTTATTATATCATTTATTGAAATAAAATAAAAATAAAAGTCATAATTAGTATACTATTCTACTAGTTATTGGAATAAAATCAAAAACTAAAACAAGAGGTCAAACCGTAATAGATATAATATCTTCTATCTTATCAACCTGTTAGGTCATCTCCATTCCTTGTTTAAATTCTTACTCAAATTTAAATTTGAGTAAAAATAGACTAAAAACAAGCATTAGTCTTTAACTGAAACATATATTAAATGAAGAGAGACTCAAATTAAGACAAATTCAAATATTTGTTCAAATTTTCAATGGTTAGATTTTACTATTTTAAAAGATCCAATGGTCAAATTTTGCTACTTTAAATTTGAGTTTGTTCATTAAAAAAGTTTATACTAAATCAAGCTTTTTACTCAATTTTTTACTCATTTTATTTTGAATTTTGGTCAATATTAGAGATGCCCTTAGAGCATCTCCAACTCTTACAAAAAAGGGTAAAAAAAACTCTTAAAACTTTCTCGAATGTCAGACTCATACCCATATCAAATGAAGAGAAACCATTTTTTAAACCCAAATTAAGGGCGACTCAAATTCTTACCCTTTTCACTAATAATGAGATTAAACATTCCTTTAAAGATCTCATAGTCATATTTAACTCATTTAAATTTAAGTTTATCCTTATTTAAATTTGGATTTCTCTTCCTTTAATTTTTGATTTCTCCATTGGAGAGGTGTATACAAAATTAAATTTTTTACTTTTTTTTACTCAAATTTGGGTAAGGGTTTAGGTCACCATTGGAAATGATCTTATATCCCAAAGGGTGGGGCTATTCCCACCCCAAAAAATATATATTCTCACCCCATTAAATTTTTTTTTTATCAAACTACTAAATTCACCCATTCTATACCCCATCCATTTTTCACTAAATTCATCTCATGTTATATGCACCTCTATAATAACAAATCTTCTTCTATCTTCATATAACTAGGGTTTCAATCACCATCTTCTCCCATACACCCTACGCAAACGAACTTTTTCAATATGGATTGATAAATAAGATGAGTACATCACTTTCTCTATCTATACATTATTCAAACCTTTCTAATTTCTGTCAAAAGAATCACCATTAGATTAACATAAGGAGCAGTAGCTTGTGTTGCTATAATGTGGGCCACAAAATTAACTTCTCTTTGAATTGACACAAACTGAATTAAAAAAATTTGTTGAGTATACCTATAAGAATAATTATATGCACAATTATAAGTAATCAACATAAAATTTATAATGCTTCATTTTTCCTTCTTATTGCAAACTTGTATAAATACATACACACACAGACACACATATATAAATCCTAAATCAAAAACAATGAAGCTTGACAGAATACAAAAACACCAAAAAAAAATTCATACATCACACATGAAATCAAACAAAAAATTAAATCAAAAAGTAATACTAATATTTATCTCACTAGATAAATCCAGGATTGGATATAAGACCCACCTACAAACTAGAAGTTTTCTAGTAGTGTGGGAAGTGCTTCTAGTTGTCCACCCCAATTAGAAGCCACCTACACCCACTCATTTTAATAACTTCCAAAGAAGTTCCCTATAAGTGCATAGAGCTTGGATAGTTAAGGAGAGTTTTTGGCAATAGGTAACTGATAGAGAAAGAGAGGAGAACGATTAACAAAATAGAAAGAAAAGAAAGGGGAAAAAAAAGATATTTTTTAGGAGAGAAACCAAGCGCTTACATCACCAAAAAAAAAATTTGATCAAGTAAAATTCGGTATACTCTCCATTTCCCTTGGATTTAATGTCTTGTATTTTGGTTGCAGCAAATGGGGTTTAAAGCCAAAGCATCCCAAAACATCAGCAACATAAGAAAATCAAGAAGGGTGGGGGGATCAACAAGAGTCTTGGACTCTTTCAATTTCTGATGTTTTCGTTGACACCTACTGTCCTTTTGAGTCCTTGTCTCAAACTCTTTCATTTTAATCTATTCCAGTGATCACAAACTACTTCAGAAGTCAAATCGTGGGAGTTTCTAACTCTTGAAGTTTGCTACATAAGAAAAAAATATTTCATCAGTTTTAAACGAGTCTTAGAGCCATCAAGAGTCTTCAACTCTTTTATCAAGCTAAGGATTCATCGACTACCCTTTAAAAAAGTCACTGGAGTGAATGCACTCATATAAGAGCCTTTGTTCCAGCCAATGTGAAAAGAAAATGGTAGTAACTTTTGGTCTTTCAAAGATCCATCCAAAATTGCTTCTTGGGTCTTTCAAAGACCACTAAAGAAGGGCGAAATCAAAACATACTCTTTAACTCTAAATTGGAGTTTCCAACTTCAAAAAAAAATTAGAGTCTTTGACTCCAAGCTGGAGTTTTCAACTCCTCTTTACCCATTCCTAAGAGTCCTCTTTTCTCAAGCCTTGGTTTCTCTAAAACAATGTGAAAGAGTTCCTAAATTTTTTTAAGCCATAAATTAATGGAGTTTCTAACTCCTAAAAATTTTGGAGTTTCTAACTCCTTAAAAAAATTTGGAGTCTTTTACTCTTCAACCAAATTTCACAGAGCCTTCGCCTCCCGTGAAATTTAGAATTTCCAACTTCCAAAAAAATTTAGAGTCTTTGATTCCAAGCTGGAGTTTTCAACCCCTCTTTACCCTCCTAAGAGTCTTCTTTTGTCAAGTCTTGGTTTCTCTAAAACAATGTGAAAGAGTTCCTAAATTTTTTTTAAGCCATAAATTAATGGAGTTTCTAACTCCGTAAAAAAAATCTAGAGTCTTTTACTCCTCAACCAAATTTCACGGAGTCTTTGCCTCCACCGGCAAAAGTCATTGATGTGAACTTAACACACCAACAAATTAGGTGCTTTGAATGAAGTCTCTAACAATAGTCCATATAGCTGAAATTCATATACATCAAGAACCATATAAAAGAGTTTAATTTAATCCAGAGTCTTTGACTCCTTTACAGAAGCATTGGTACTGATTACACCCAAAGAATAATGTGATAATTGTAGCACAGCTTTGGGATGTCGATTCTACAGAGAGACAAATTAAAAGAATAATAGAATGAACAAAAAAACTAAAGAAAAATATTAAATGATTACTGGATAATAAAGATTAATTTTAAATGCAAATTAAAGTGACGCAAAGTGACTAACGAAAAAAGTATTCAAATTTGACAAACAGCAAAGCGTTAGGAATCCCTTTCACAAATCTGGTATTTTAATTATTCTTAATTCATTGAATAACTCAATTGAGAATTTAATTCCCAAAATTTCCAACCGAAAGATATAGATTTATAAATCAAGATTAAACCCAGTGTAACCCTTTGAAAAATTATTCAACACTTTTAAAATACGTAAATTATTATCACTATTGAAAAAATCTAACGACGACAATATACTCAGGAAGTAATATTGTAGCAAATAATTAAATCAATATAGATAAATAATTGGTCCAAACATAATCAAAGAGCTAATCCATTCAATAGAAAAAGTATGACTGAATCCATAAACAGAATAAATTTTATGATTATTCAGAGAAAAAAACATCAACAATAAATTGAGAATGATAAAACAAAAGAGTTTTAGTAATTAAAAATCAACTGCATAAATTAAAAATAAATAAAATATCATTTACTGTGCAAGTTTATCCCTCGCCTTACTTGAGAATTTAGTTACCCATAAATATAATGGACAACAAAAACCTCCTAAAGAAATAGAATAAATCAGCCATGAAAGCTTTTCTTTTTTTTTTTTTGTTTTCTGATCTGTGTCTATCTTTTCCCCTGAACAATCTCCTACTTTCCTTTTTCTTTTTCTTTCTTCCAGCCGCCACTCACACCAGAGAAGCCAAAGAAAAGGCAAATATATAGGTTAAAGTCAAACTCCTTTTCAGAAAATACATTTTTCTCCCCTTTTTACTCCAGCCTTTCTACTTCAGCCCTTCTTGATTCCAACCTTTTTATTTCAGTCCCTAAAGCCCAAATCTTGTGTAATTTGAGAAAAATGAAGCTCAATAAAAATTATGAGTGTTAGGCCCAATAGACAGCCGCATCAATTTTAGTCTTTTTACACCATGGGCAACCATCAAAATAAAAACAAATATAAAAGTCGAATAGTAAAGTTCCAAAAATGTTAATTGTAAAGCTCATTGTAAATTATCTCTCACCAACCAATAATGCAATATTTGATATTTAAAATATTATAAAATCATGCTTGAATATATCTCAATGTGAATAGATATTAAATTCAATAATATAAATTATATTTAATTATTTATATTCACATTTTAGCATTTTAATCCAATAATAGGGTATTTAGAATGCACTTTCGTGCACTTATCAGGTACAGAGAAAAGTTTCTAACTCTTTGAATAAGATTCGAATTCTTTGACTTCTTTACATTCGTGCACTTATCACACCCCCCAACTTACTCATTGCTAGTCCCTAGCAATTTTCATGCTGAAATAATGAAAGAAACTAAAGAGTATCACACACAAAGGCCACCAAGTCACACTTTTCAAATTCACATATCAAAACAATCTTAGGAATTCAATAACCCCATCACAAGCAATTTACTTGAAGCAATCCACAGAGTGTATATGTGTTCCAAACTATATCCATCTAACTAGAAACCCTGACATATGGAACATCAAGAGCATTTCAAGCGAAAGGTTCAACTCCATAACTAACGGGTATAAAAGTGTTTCATGTGGAGATTCTCTCTATGAAGTTGACAATGGGTGTGCATACACTCTCATGGGGAATTAGACAATTTTGTACAAACAACAAGCAAACATTGATCTTATGATAGGAATACTAACAAATGAGACTTCCACCACGCTTTCTCAAAAGCTTACTTAGGATCAGAATGGTCAACACAAAAGGTTGTAACGTGGCTTAGGTTTGAAGTTATAAAAAAAATATGAAAAAGATTCAAAAACTTCCAAGTACATACAAATGGAATCTTGTTAAATCTCTCAATAAACCATATTTCTCACTTGATATACTCTTCAACCTTTCAAGTCATCGAATAATGCCTCTTTTTCTTTTTCTTTTTTTTTCTCTTTTTTTTGAAACAATTTGGTGAACAATTATGTCACCCTGATATTTTGCTATTTCTACCCAACCTTGGTGTGTTTTTTTTTTTTTTACAGCGAACTCACTTGAACACCTTGTAACTCATGTTCTTCCCTTTTCTTTTCTCTTTTTTTTTTTTCAAATAGAATTCCACATCTAGCACACACTTGGAAGTAACAAGGGTAGGAAAAATCAATGTATAAGTTATACTCCAATATGGAGAGGTATGGATAATGTAGGCATATGAAAAGAAAAGGCTACATGTGTTTATTGGCTCAAAGTTGCCTACTAAGGGTCTATGGTGGAAAGGGTTAGCTTGAAAGGCTCAAACATTGATCCTAAGTTGACCTTCATCATATCCTAAGTATATCCATCATCTTACCATAAACCATGTAATGATATTCTCAAAAGAAGTACCCAGTTCAACAGATCAATGAACGCTTATCATAATTTACTGCATTTGTAGACTCTCAATCCTCTCCAAAAGTCATATAAATACTTAAGCAAAAGAGTTCTCTAGCTACATGTGTCAAACCACCATCTTACCATAAAAGCTTGGATGAGTGCATTAGGGGTTCTATGAATGCTTTAGCAAAAATTGATTATGGTAGGTTTGGAAAATTCATAAAGATGGCTACGAATGAGAATAAGTACACATGTGAAAAGGATGCATGTGTGATGTAAAATTAAAAATATTTCACACATGAAAACATGCCACAGAGTTCCAACAAGTATTAAGATCGATGTGTCATCTATCTATTGATCTTACCCCAAAGATAATTTAACCTCCACGAACTATAAGTCAGCTTGATCTCGTCAATGAGTACGTAAACAACCTAGGCAATTAACCTAGGTCCAACTACCAGTACACACAAAATATTTATTTTTCCATTCCCTTGTAGGGTAAATGGTAATGTGCGATAATTTCTCTTTGGAATCGAAGGGCGTTGAAACAAGGGATTATAATTAACAGATCTAGTTTAGCTGGAATGGGTCCAACCTCTACATTAATAAAACACATGTAATTCTTTGTTATATAAGTGAAGTCGAGTTCAACAAAATATCCATTTTTTTGCCAATGGGATCCTTTGACTTCCAAATTATAGACAACACTGTCTAGCTTATTTCTTTCATGTGCTAGCTAGGTAGAGAAAGAGTTGATTATCAGGATTAGCTTTGCTCCTAGCTTTCCCCATACTGCTAAAGCTTAACAAGTCTTCCAACAGTAAAGTTTTGAAGGCTGTAGCATCCCTAGAGCTTTCTCATCGTTGTAATTAATTTTTCCTACATCAATTTACCCTAATCAGGATTACCCAACATAGCTAGACCGCAGACCATGCTTCCCATTATCTTTTGTTTGTTATGTCCTTGATTTTCAAAAATCGATTATATGTGCACATCCTTTCAATATAGATAAGGTAGTTTCTTGTAATTGTCATTCACAAGGCTATTTTAACCCTCCGAAACTGTGGTTCAGGGAATCACTTGACTTTGAAAATTCTTGAAGCCTCTACCTCCTGCAACTTTAACTTATTTCTTCATTTTTTGAAAATTTTAAAAGCAATTTGGAGCTCCTTGGTTGGGTAACTCACTTTTCTATTTATTTACTACATATTTTTCTTTCTTTTTCAAAGATATTCTATGGGTTTCTTCTTGAATCCCCAATCTATTACGTATTTAGTACACAATTTTGCATAACTTTATGTCTCAAACCAATCATTTAGCTTTGCTTGTTAATTATATATTTTGTTTTAATTGAGTTTATGCTTTACGAAGAAACCTCATGTATGCAAGTAATCTGGTGGAAGAATGAAGTTTTACACTCATTTGGATGCTTTGGGAAGCTTTAGATGTAAGCTAGACAAGCAGGACATTGAACTAGGAGCATAGTAGCAAGAAGATAGGAACATAACAATTGTATTGGTAGGACTTATACCAGTTCAACAGGAAAACAAACATAGCTTATACTGGTAACAATATAGTTGAACCGGTTCATTGTTAAACAAAAAGTTTTCTACCGATTCATTCCTAGTTTGCTACTTGTTCATCTGAAGTCAAAGCTAACAAAGAGCTTTTCTACCAATTTTACTTATTTTCTATTGGTTCATCGTGGACAAAAAGGACTTCTACAGGTTCATTCATCCTTTTGTACCGGTCCAAGAGAGTCAAACACAACCAAGACTCCTATTTTTGAAATTTCCTATTGGCAAATCTTTAGGAATATTTTTCCAAGACTGTTGCTAGGAAGAACGAGACGTAAGGAAAGAGGATAGAGGATCTTTGGGGATTGGTTGAATATCTTCCCTACCATTTTTTCTTAAGCCAAGAGAAAAGAGAGAGAAAGGACCTTCTTCATCATTTTTCCTGCTAGGGCTTCTCCACCACTTTCTTCTTCAATGAAGCAATAAGTTGTTTCATTTCTTGTTTTTTTTCTTCTTTAGTTTAATTACAGAGTACATTCAATTCTTGTTTTAGTATTAATCTTTCTTCCTTGTTTAGATAAGAAGTCTTAGATTAAATTCTATTTTCAATATAATTTTATCTATCTTTCAATTGATATGTGATGAGTGGGTTTTATACCTACAAATTAAGTACTTTTGGCTTAATGAATTTGCAAGTTTTTAATTATTTTATGTTTCTTTTTATTTGTTTTGTGTGTTTTGATGTTATTTGGTAGGAATCATCATTTGTAACAAAACAAGGTCAATTTAGAGCCAAGTATTAGATTTTTGAAAGCTAAGCAACAAGGGAAGATTTAGGGGTCAATGCATTTTTATAGTCTAGGCGCCCACATTCTACCCAGATAGCACCTTTCTAGAGCAATTCCAATGCCTATGCGCTGGTGTTGGCTCTGTATGCGAATTTTGACCCAAAATTGGATTCTAATGTGACAGATATGCTAGGGTTTAAAAAGAAAAGGGATATACTAATTTTGGGGGCTGCTAACATAGGAAAAACCAAAGGATCAAAATAAAATTGAAGACAAGAATCGAAGGAAGCAATACAAAGAAAATCAGAATTGAAGGCTAGAGAGAAAGTGAAGATTGTAACTAAGTTTTCATTCTTTTCTCCTAATTTTACTTCTTGATTTTTTGAGATGTTGTTTAATTTGAGAATGATGTTTTTCAATTACATTATAAACTAAATCTTTATTAAGATTGCAACGGAACTTGATGTTTAGTTAAATTGATCTACTCTTGATTCTAGTCCTATTAATCAAATATGAGTTATTTGTCATATTTTGTGCTTAATATTTGATTGTGTGACCAACAATTAATTTGATAACCTAGATGAAGTTGGAAGATGAATTATAGGTTTAGATCAGAATATGATGACATATGTCTGGTTAATTCTTCTTTGGATTGAATAGCTGAGTTTGTGTATAGGATAGAAATATACATATATGTCGTGTGTAACTTTTATAAGAGTTTGAACTTAATGAATCTATTCCAAATTATTTTTCACAGGAATATAGTAATTTAATTGAGAGAGATAATTTTATCTAACTATCGGAAGAGGTTTGATAAAAAACTTTAAGTTCTCAGTTAGCAACTTATTTTGATTAATTGACTGGAAGGAGAATTAAAAAGATTTATACGAAGCATTAGGGGAAGTTGTAATCTTAAGTTCTTTTATCTGGTAAATTCAACCCTTGATTATTAAGTTTAGATTTAGTTTTAAATTAGTAAATTCATAGTTTAATTCCAATTGTTTAAATAAAATTGAATTGATATAAAGTTAGTATTTTGAAGTTATTAGCAATAATTCTCCATGGGAATGATACTCTACTCATCACTTTATTACTTATTGATCGTATATACTTGCACGTAAATTGTCAATATCAAATTCGAACAAGAATTTTTTGGTACCGTTGTCGGGGAAGTATTCTAGTAATTATTTCAATATTAATTTCAATCAATTTGATCTTAGTTCAAACTTATTTATTTTTTTGTTTTAATTGCTTTTGCAAGTACTATTGAATTTTGTATGCAAACAAAATTTACATGTCAGGAGCTATTATCGTACGAAGACGAAATCGAAAAAGGCTCCGAAACTTGCGAAAACAGTGTCAAGAAATAAATAATCAAGAAATATGGCTGAAGATGAACAGAAATCGCTAAGGGATTATGCTATGCCGCTTGCTATGGAAATACCGTAATTCAAGCAAATAGTTTCAAGATTAACCCGGGTACCATACAAATGATTCAGAATTCAGTATAGTTTGGGGGTTTGCCTAACGATGACCCAAATGATCATTTGGTGAGTTTTTTGGATATTTGCGACACATTCAAGTACAGTGGGGTTACTAAAAATGCGATTAGACTATAACTTTTTCCTTTCACACTTCGTGATAAGGTGAAGAGTTGGTTGCATTCATTATCACCAAGTTCTATTACTACGTAGACAGAGTTAGCTCAAAAATTCTTAGCTAAATTCTTTTCACAAGCTAAAACTGCAAGGATGAGGAACGACATCACTTCATTTGTACAACATGATTCTGAGACTCTATATGAAGCTTGAGAGCGATTCAAGGACTTACTCCGAAAATGCCCTCACCATGGTATTCCTAAGTGGTTACAAGTTCAAATGTTCTATAATGGGTTGTTTAGTGCTACTAGGACTAGTATCGATGCAGCTACAGGTGGGGCATTAAAGGGAAAAAATTTTGATGAAGCTTATGAGTTATTGAAAATGATGGCTGCCAACAATTATCAGTGGCCCTCTACAAGGATCAATCAGCCAAGTATAACAGAGATTTATGAAGTTGATACGGGTACTGCATTGGCTGTATAGGTTGCTACATTAACAAAGAAGATTGATGCTCTAGGGGTGCAACCTATTCAGAGTGTGGCATTTATTTGTGAATTGTGTGATGGGAACCATGCGAGTGATCAATGTGCCATTAATTCAAAGTCGATACAATACATTGGTAACCATAATAGGCAGCAATATAAAAATAATTTCAACAATTATAACTCTGGTTAGGGGACTCATTCGGGCTTTTCATGGAATAATAATTAAGCCCAAACTTCTACTCCAACACAATCATACTCACTAGGTTTTCAGAATCAAGCTCCACAACAAGAAAATAAGTTGAATTTGGAGGAGCTATTTTCCAAGTACATAGCACAGAATGAGACAAGGATGAACAATCTAGATGTATCAATTCGAAACTTGGAAAACCAAATGGGTCAAATTTTTATTGTCATTAAAAATTGACCTCAAGGTACTCTACCTAGTGATACAGAAATTAATCCTAAGAGGGAAGGTAAGGAGCACTGCAATGATATTACATTACGAAGCAGAAAAAAGTTACTTGAGGTTGTTGGTGGAACTCCAAAACAATCACATGGAGATAGTGAGGGTGAAGAAAAAGACAACAAGAATGTGGAACATGAGAAGAAAGAAGAGGATCCAAGTGTATGTTCTAAGGGAGGCAAACAGTGTCCTATTGTGCCTCATGTCCCATTTCCACAACGTTTGCAAAAAAGGAAGTTGGATAAACAGTTCTCCAAATTTTTGGAAATGTTCAAGAAGCTTTAAATTAATATTCATTTCGAAAAATGCATTGGAGCAGATGCCTAACTACATGAAATTTTTGAAGGAAATCTTGTCAAAGAAGAGAAAACTAGGCGATTTTGAGATCGTGGCACTTACGGAGGAGTGTAGTGCTATTCTTCAAAAGAAGTTACCACCAAAGCTTAAACTTCCGGGTAGCTTTCAATTCCATGCACAATAGATAGCCAATTTTTTGGGAAAGCATAGTCTGACTTGGGAGCTAGTATCAACTTGATGCAACTCTCAATTTATCAGCAATTGGGTTTGAAGGAAGCGAAACCAACTAATGTTACATTGCAGCTTGCAGATAGATCACTCAATTATCCAAAGGGCATAGTTGAGGACGTTCTAGTTAAAGTGGATAAGTTTATTTTTTCAACTGATTTCATAGTCTTAGATTGTGAGGAAGATAGAGAAATACCTATTATTCTTGGGTGACCATTCTTAACAACGGGGAGAACACTTATCAATGTACAAAAAGGTGAGCTAATTATATGAGTCAAAGAGCAAGAGGTTACATTCAATGTATTTTCAGCAATGAAATTTCCAAAGGAACCGGAAGAATATTTTCGGATTGATTTGGTGAAAGATGCAGTGAATGAGGTATTCGTAGGAAGTTGTATTTCAGATTCTCTTGAGAATGTCAAGCTATATAAAGAGGATGTGTTCCCGCATGGAGCAGTTAAAGTCAAGGAAGTCAATTCGAAAGAACTTTCAAGGTGAACGGGCAAAGACTGGAGCAATATTGGGGTGGCAACATTGATCATGAAAAGACCTCAATTACTCATGTCGACCTGGGATGAAACAAGAAGTAGTCAGGCTGAAGACTATAAAACAAGTGCTAATTGAGAGGTAACCCATATTTTAGTTTATGAGTTTTATTTTATTTTATTTTAATTTAGTTTTTTTTATAAGAAATAATGTAGTTAGTTAGTTAGTGCATTTTAATTGGTATGTCAATTGCTTGCAAGTCCCAAGGATTGAACATAAAGTTGGAGCACACACAAAGCCTTACTAAGAGCCAAGAACAGCCTACCTATGTTTCTCGAATACACTCTCGACTCAGTAGATGATGAGGATGCTGACGATGATGCAAACTAGTGAAGTATCAGGGAAGTCCTATGTCTTAATTTTTCTTACTTTATACATTGAGGACAATATTTAGTTTAAGTTTGGGGGTGTTCTCTTTTTTGCATTTGCATTAGTAGGTATGCATTTAAATAACATGTTTTAGTACAACTTGAGCAATGGGTTGATTGAATTTGATCATGACCAATGATGAATGAGATTAATAGTTAATTCAAGAGAAATTGATGAACATGTTGAGTTTGTAGTTTGACATACTAGTTGGTTTTATACTGTTTATGATCCTTTCATTCATGAGCACATACCCATCTGTTTGGTTAGTTATTATTTATAGAATTTATTTGGTTAAATGCTTGTGGGAGATATCATTGAAACTTTAGAAAACTTATTTAAGCATCATTCAAAGCGAATTGAGGTATTCATATAAGTTTGGGAGAAATATTGGTTACGATGGGTTAGTAAAAAAAAAAAATTTTAGAAAATTATTTTGATTTGATCCTTCATGAGTTAGAAATAAAAAAATAGAAAAAAAAAAGAGAAAGGGGCATGTGCTGAGTAGAGATAAAGCGTAAAACACACTCACTCATAAACAGATGTTGAGAACGAGATGAAGCATAAAACACACTCATTCAAGAAAAGGTGAGATTGAGCGTAAAGCACACTTGCTCAATAGGAGGTGAAATGGAGCATAAAATGTACTCACCAAACGAATAGAAAAGAGAAAGAAAAAAAAAAGTGAGAGGAAAAAAAAAAATCTTTGGACCTTCTAGTTATATGGTTGCCTTAGTAAGCGGAGGTTAATGTGAAACGTAAGTTCATAGAGTTGATGTTGAGTATCTCCTATGAAGCATTTGATTACGTAAATGTATTTGGGTGATGACTAGCTAGATAGTTTGGATATGTACATGTATTTAAAGGGTCATGAGCAGAGGTAAAATTAAGGAGTATGTTGAATTGATAGACTTTGCATTGTTTTGAAGTTTCCCGTGAATTATTATTTGTATTAACTTTTTGGCGTCATTATTTAGATTCACATTGATCCATTGTTTGAGTAGTTGGTTGTTAGGGTTAATTTTTATGGTTTTTGTTCATAGTATTTTGCTTGAGGACAAACAAATATTTAAGTTTGGGGGTATTTGATGAGTGAGCTTTATACCTACGAATTGAGTACTTTCAGTTTGATGAATTTGCAAGTTTTCAATTATTTTATGTTCCTTTTTATTTGTTTTGTGTATTTTGATGTTATTTGATAGGAATCATCATTTGGAAGCAAACAAGATCATTTGGAAGGAAACAAGGTCGATTTAGAGCCTAAGTGTTGGATTTTTGAAGGTTAAGCAATAAGGGAAGATTTAGGCTTAAAAGGGGTCAGTGCCTTTCCAACACATTTTCAAAACCTAGGCGACCACGTTCTACCTAGACAGTGCCTTTCTAGCGGAATTCCAGCGCCTAGGCATTTGTGTTGGTTCTGGACGTGAATTTTGACTTGTTTTTGACCCGAAATTGGATTCTAATATGACAGATATGCTAGGGTTTAAAAAGAAAAGGGATATATTGATTTTGGGGGCTGCTAACATAGTAAAAACCAAAGGATCAAAAGAAATTTGACGACAAGAATCGAAGGAAGCGATACAAAGAAAATCAGAATCGAAGGCTAGAGAGAAAGTAAAGATTGCAACTAAGTTTTTATTTTTTTCACTTAATTTTACTTCTTGATTTTCTAAGACATTGTTTAATTTGAGAATGATGTTTTTCAATTACATTATGAACTAAATCTTTATTAAGATTGCAATGGAATCTGATGTTTAATAAAATTGATCTACTCTCGATTTTAGTTCTATTGTTAAAATAAATCTTTGTCATATTTTGTGCTTAATATATAATTGTGTGACCAATAATTAATTTGATAACCTAGATAAAATTGGAAGATGAATTATAGGTTTAGGTCAGAATATGATGACACGCGTCTAGTTAATTCTTTTTCTGATTAAATAACTGAGTTTGTGTATAGGATATGAATATACCTATGTGCCGCGTGTAACTTTTATGAGAGTTTGAACTTAATGAATCTTATTCCAAATTATTTTGCATACAAATATAGTAATTTAATTGGGAGAGATAATTTTATCTAACTATCGTAAGAGATTTGATAAATAACTTTGAGTTCTCAGTTAACAACTTATTTTAATTAATTGACTGGAAAGAGAGTTAGAAAGATTTATACGAAGCATTAGGAGAAGTTGTAATCTTAAGTTCTTTTATCCGGTAAATTCAACTCTTGAT
The DNA here is from genome assembly GCA_963454935.2 of Ilex paraguariensis. Taxonomy (NCBI): domain Eukaryota; kingdom Viridiplantae; phylum Streptophyta; class Magnoliopsida; order Aquifoliales; family Aquifoliaceae; genus Ilex; species Ilex paraguariensis. Next base: position 4,374,041 of record CAUOFW020002835.1, read on the forward strand.
TGTTAAGTTTAGTTTTAGTTTTAAATTAGTAAATTCATAGTTTAATTCCAATTGTTTAAATCAAATCGAATTGATATAAAGTTAGTATTTTGAAGTTATTAGCAATAATTCTCCATGGGAACGATACTCTACTCATCACTTTATTACTTGTTGATCGTCTATACTTGCACGTAAATTGTCAATATCAAATTCGGACAACAATAAGTCGTGCATAATTGATTTAACTCAATACGAGCTATGCGTGAGTAGTTTAGTTTCAGTATAATTGGAGGAGGGATTCTCATCTGTGAATGGGTGATTTTGACCCTAATGAGGTATCAATGCTTAGAGTTATTTTGTTGATTGAATTAATTAATTTTGAACACACGGGTGATTTGTAAACATCTTTGATTAACCGTAGACAATTGAATGTAGTACATATAATTCTTGAAGTCCGTTCAATCAACATGTTACCAATTCTTTCATTAATTAGTTTTGTCATCAAAATATGTTTTCTAAATTCTAATTTCAGTTGAATATTTTCTGTCCAAGTAAGTTTGATTACAATCTTGGATGAGTTATAAATTGGGTTAAAATTCCTATTTATGGAGGGATGAAATCTGACGATTAGCCAATTTATTTTAATATTATTTCTTAGTCTTACTAATTATCATCGTCTTTGAAAATCAAAATATTTTTATTTTTGTTTAGATTATATCACCATTTGAATTTGTCCTTGTTTCCTTGTGAAGATGACCTTGGTATTTTTTGAGCTACTATACAATAGAATTTCGTACACTCAAGAAGAAATTTCAAACACAACTGTATTCAAGGATAAGCATTTTTGGAACCTTTGCCGAGGAAGCAAGTGATAAGAATTTGAAAGGTGATTCAGATCAACGGTAAGTAAGTCTTGTGATTTTCATATGAGCCCAGGTCCTTTTTTCCATTACAAATTACTAGTAAATTTTTCTTTTTATTTGTAGGATTTTAGTTTTACATGTGGGCATGTGATAATACGGATAATAAACTTGTAAGATATGGCCAAAGACCAAACATGAACGTGATCGAGGTAAATGATGACGACCCGTAAAATTTGGGGAACGGTGGAAATAATCTCCTAATTGTTCCTCATGTGTGAGCGACGAGAGATTATCTCGAACTCACAAGAAGCACTTCACTGTCTTGCATACTTTAAGTCGAGTATGCTCCAATTACTCCCTCAATTCCATGGTGTGGACAGGGAACATCCCTATCTCCATATCAAAGGAATTTGAGGAAGTAGTTAGTACATTCCTCAATCAAAATGTGCAACAGGAAAATTTGTAGGATGAAGTTTTTTTTCCTTTTCCCTTAAGGATAAAGTAAAATCTTCATTGAATTCTTTGAAATCCTGAATAATATCTTCATGGTCTGATATTCAAAAAGTTTTTTTTTTTTAAAAAAAAATTCTAGTACATAACTACTGCTTTGAAGAAACAAATTTAGAACTTTTTAGAAAAAGAAAATTAACAGTTCTATTATTGTTGGGAAAAGTTTAAAGAACTTTTAAACTCTATTCCACATCATGGATTTCAAGTGTGACAATTGGTTAGTTTCTTCTATGAAGGAATTATCCCTACACATCACCAGTTCATAGACATGATGTGTAATGGTGAATTTTTGAACAATGATCCTAAGGAAGCTCTAGATTATTTTGATAACATGGTAGAGAATGCCTAATCTTGGGAGATTTTTGACACTACTGAGACATAAAAGTCATCTTCTGCATCCCAATCCATTGGGGGGTGAAAAATATTGTGACACCCCAAAATTCGGGGGTCCGATGATTACTCATCAACTTGTGGAATGCCCGTGGATACCGAGTAACTCGATATCTCAACGTTATGCCCCATTTACCGGGGTCCATTCTTTATTAAAAATTTGGGCAGAGTCTCCTTTGTAAGGAGAACTCTACTCAAAACATAACTTGTGCATTATATAATAACAAGACCCATTCGAGGTCCTATATTCAACAATGACCACACCGGGTCCATTTATAACTAAACATTGACTACACCGGGTCCAATTATCCATATTCATACAAACATGCAAGATTATATTAAAACAGTCGATATAGATTCTATCACAATTCCTTTACACATTACATGCCAAAATTTAATTACAAGTCTAATTTTACAAAAGAAATGGATTGAAAGCCACAAGTCGGCTTTTCTTCCTCCTTAAGTGCCCGAGTAAGTGCCGTCCCTCGGCGTATGACCCGTACCTGAAATGTTTCCCGTATAGGGTGAGCCAACGCCCAGTAGAGAAAAACTCCTACTAGGGCTACTCCCCACCTTAAATGCATATGCAATGTGTATAAGCAACATTTAACATTTAACAACCATTCATACAAGAATATGTATTCAATGTTGAAATGCAACCATGTAATGCCATAAAATAAGATGATACTCACTCATGCACTTAAATCCAAGTCCTCACTGACTTCCACAACACAATGCAATGCCAATGTGTAATGACCCGTCTTCGACGGAAATACATCCAATGATCGCTTTGAATAAAAAATCATGCGTTTTATAAATTAGATCATTATTGGATGGTACTCATTAAATGAGTATTTTCTTATAAATCAAAATCTTGTGTCTTGTTGGGCAACGGATTTTGGATTTTATACCGCCGGTTCCGTATACCATACTACACTTTTCTGGAATTTCACCACAGGGGAGTGTATAACCAAGTCGCCGGGTCTTGCACCCGGGGAGAGTCTAGCCCTACTTGCTATACCCGACACAAGTTTTCTTCCATGCAACCATGCGACTCAAANCTTGCTATACCCGACACAAGTTTTCTTCCATGCAACCATGCGATTCAAAGGGGATCTTCGATCCACTTTTTCCTGAACCCACATACCAACCACCAAACAAGGTGTTTGATCAATCATGCATCTCACACACCCATACTCATGACTTATGCCCATGAATGTGATGCCTCTATGCACAATGATACAATGTTCAATATGCTATGAATGACATATAAACAATCTCAACATATCATGATAAGTTATGTTCTAAGCATATAAATACCATATTTGTCACAAATTCAATATATCATAACATGCATATACCAACAATTGCATTTTCAATCATAAATCATGTCATAAGTCCATAATTTTACTTTCATAATCATAGGCAAGTGATATCACAACTTTTAGGCTAATAACACACATAATCATTAAGGCATAATATAACACATAACAGCCCATGTAATAGCCCACGTAACGGCTCTTCTCTAAACCACAAAAAAGCCCATACAAACCACCATATAATAGCCCGTATATAGCCCACAAAATAGCCTAAAAACAGTCCACAAAAATAGTCCAAAAACAATCACAATTTTAGTCCATAACATGGCCTAAAAACAATCTATAATTTAGTCCTTTAACAGCCCCTTAAACAACCCAAATTCAGCCCCTTAACAGTCCCTAATTAGTGCACAAAATAGCCCCTAATTAGTGCACAAAACAGCCCTTAATTAGTGCACAAAATAGCCTCAATTTCAGCACCAAAACAGTCCATTTGGACATCCCTTGGACAGCCCACATATAAACCAATTTCAGCTATTAAAAGCCCACTTAAGGTAAGAATAAAACTAAGGTAGGAGGGAACCCTACCTCAATAGAAGTGTCAGAACTTCTATAACACCAAATTAACGTCAAAGCTTTGATTTTCTCCAAAGTCTCCTCTTGGATCTTCGGTGAAATCCACTCTTTTTGGTACGTACGCGTAGTCCTCATCGAGGAGATGAACTTTGGCTCTTGGTCCGAGTTGATCCGAGCGACGGAACTTTGAGAATCGGCGAATGAGGATTTGTTTTCTCCCTTTTTCTCTCCCTCTTGCTCTCACACGTTGGAACCAGCTGAAATGTAGAGATCCTTCAGCAAAATATCTAATTTATCCCCTATTTATACTTTCCAATACTTGGCCCGAGTCGCGTCACGTGTCCCTCACTGATTCGGGTTCGTTTTTGCCCTGAAATGATTTATTTTGTACCGGTTTAAACTCGAAATATTTTATATAAACTTTATTTAAAATATTTTTTAAATTTCAAAATTTTTATTAAAATTTCGTTTTTGGGGGTCACCGACGCCCCTCGCTTCAAAAAACGTGAAAAATTCGACTATCTTGAAATTTGACGAAAATTGACAGGGCAGCTAGGTTTCGCGATGTGAATCCAATGGTGAGGTCCATTATCCCATCTGAGCTCTATAAAAATATATATTTTAAATACGCATTAGGATGACAAATTACCATTTTGCCCTTTTTTTCAGAAAAAATTTAAATTTTTCCCGGGTTTCACATTCTTTCCCCCTTAAAAGAATTTCGTCCCTAAAATTCACATACACATGCACATACAATCACATGCATATGCGACAGTCAATTAATGCTAAATGACCATAACAATGTACCTCCATCCTCAAACAAGAAAGGGTAATTGGTACGGATAGTGTCCTCGCGCTCCCATGTCGCCTCTTCTACTCCTCGATGTTGCCACACCACCTTCACTAGTCGCACGGTCTTGTTTCGCGGAACCTGTTCCCAGCTATCTATGATGCCCACCGGTCCCTCCTCGAAGGTTCCATTCACATCAATAGTCAACTCACCCCAATCCACCACATGTGTCGGATCTGAAGTATACTTTCGGAGCATAGAGACATGGAATACTGCATGAACACCCGATAGATTTGGTGATAACGCCAACCGGTAAGCAACTGTACCCACTCTCTCAAGTACCTCGAAGGGCCCGATGTATCTCGGCGACAACTTCCCTTGTTTACCAAATCGGACTACTCCTCTCTTAGGCATAACCTTCAAGAAAACATGATCTCCCACCTCAAACTCTAGAGGTCGCTGCTGTGTATCAGTATAGCTCTTTTGCGGGCTTTGAGCTGTGAGAAGACGCTTCTGAATCAAGTCCACCTTCTCTGAGGTGTCTCTAACCAATTTCGGACCCGTAGAAGACCTCTCTCCTACCTTCGTCCAACAAACCGAAGAACGACATGGCCTCCCATATAGCGCCTCATAGGGTGTCATCTGTATGCTCGCGCTGGTAACTGTTATTGTATGCGAACTCCACCAAGGGTAAATGATCTTTCCAGCTACCCTTGAGATCTAGGACGCATGCCCGTAGCATGTCCTCTAAAATCTGGATAGTCCTCTCAGACTGACCGTCTGTCTGGGGATGAAAAGTAGTGCTCATCATTAACTTTATCCTCATGGCTCGCTGAAAACTCCCAAAAATGAGCCGTAAACCTGGGATCTTGGTCCGATACAATAGATACGGGTACTCCATGCAGCCGAACAATCTCCGGCATATACAACCTGTAGAATTCCTCTAGTGTGAAGGTCATCTGCACAGCTAAAAAGTGTGCCGACTTAGTAAGCCGGTCCACTATCGCCCACACCGCATCATGACCTCCTGATGTCCGTGGAAAATGGGTCACAAAATTCATCGTGATATGTTCCCACTTCCACTCAGCTACCTCCAAAGGCTGGAGTAAACCTGCTGGTCTCTGGTGTTCAGCCTTAACCTGCTGACATGTGAGACATCGACTGACAAAGTCGCCAACCTGCCTCTTCATTCCACTCCAATAATACTGGCGACGAAGATCGTGATACATCTTCGTGCTCCCTGGATGAACCGCAAAACGGGAGCAATGAAATTCCCTGAGGATCTCCTCTCTAAGCTCTGCAGACTGGGGAACCACAATTCGTCCACTGAACCGAAGACTACCATCTGTGTGAATGACCCAGCCTTCATCACCCGTACCCAACCGTACTCGATCCCTAATGGACACTAACTCGGTATCTTGTCCTTGGGACTCAATCACCCTGCTCAGTAGAGACGACGTATCCACTAAACTCCCCAAAGTACCCTGAGCCTGACCCATATAACATAATTCAAACTGTCCCACAGTCTCGAGCATCCTCCACTCCCCACGACTTCTGACTAAGTGCATCAGCCACCACGTTTGCCTTACTGGGATGGTAATGCAAAGTGAAGTCGTAGTCCTCTAGGTACTCCATCCACCTGCGTTGCCTCATGTTGAGGTCCCGCTGAGTGAAAATATACTTCAGACTCTTGTGGTCCAAAAACACTTCAAATTGCTCGCCATACAAGTAGTGACGCCAAGCCTTCAAGGCAAAGACAATGACCGCCAACTCCATGTCATGTGTGGAATAATTCTGCTAGTGATTCTTTAGCTGCCAAGAACCATTAGCTACTATCCTCCCAGACTGCATCAAAACACATCCCAGCCCATCCTTCGAGGCATCACAATTGATCGTATACCTCTGTCCCCGTTCTAGAACTATCAGAATAGGAGCCGAAGTAAGCCTCCTTTTCAACTCCTGGAATGCATTCTCACAAGAATCATTCCACAAAAACTTGACCTCTTTTCGGGTCAACTTTGTCATAGGCGCAACCAATCGGGAGAAATCCTCAATAAATCGCTGGTAGTACCCCACCAATTCCAAGAAACTACGTATCTCGAAGACTGACTTCAGTCTCTCCCAATTTATAACAGCCTCAAGCTTCTCCGGGTCCACAGATACACCTGAAGCTGACACTACATACCCCAAAAACTTTACCTCTATAAGCCAAAAATTCATACTTGCTGAACTTGGCGTACAACTGATGCTCTCTTAATGTCTGGAGAACAATCCTCAAGTGACCCTCATGCTCCTCCTCAGACTTGGAGTAGATCAAGATGTCATCAACAAAAACTACAACAAATTGATCTAAATAGGGTTGGAACACCTTGTGCATGAGGTCCATGAATGCCGCTGGAGCATTTGTCAACCCAAATGACATCACTGTGAACTCGAAATGGCCATACCGTGTTCTGAACGCCGTCTTAGGGATATCTTCCTCCCTAACCCTCAACTGATGGTAACCGGTACGAAGATCTATCTTGGAATAGACCCGTGCCCCTTTCAGCTGATCGAACAAGTCATCAATCCTCGGTAAAGGGTACCTATTCTTGATAATGACCCTATTCAATTGCCAGTAATCAATACACAACTGAAGAGTCTTATCTTTCTTCTTAGCAAACAAGACCGGAGCGCCCCATGGTGAAGTGCTCGGTCTAATAAACCCCTTGTCCAACAATTCTTGCAATTGTACCTTGAGTTCTTGCAACTCAGTTGGTGCCATTCGATGCGGAGTCATAGAGATAGACGATGTACCCGGATACACCTCAATAGTGAAGTCTACATTCCTATGTGGAGGTAATCCTAGTAGTTTATCCAGAAAAATATCCTCATACTCGCACACAACCTGAGGTAGACCGAACTCTTGCCTCACCTCATCCTCCAGGGTAAGGCTAACAAGCCAATCCATCAATTGTCCATGCCATCTAGAGTCATACACGGCTTGGGATAAAGCATACTGCTTCTCCCCCTGAAACTTGAAACAAACACCATTAGGCATATAAGCTGTGACCCTCTTCTAATCACAATCAATGACGACTCGGTGTATTATCAACCAATCCATCCCAAGGATTACATCAAACTCTGACATGTCCATGACCCTAAGGTCTACGGTGAGTAAAATTCTCGAGATCTCTAACTCACAACCCCAACATATCTGATCAATTCTCACCCCAACACCTAGGGGAGAACTCACATGCAACGACTCTTCTAAGGTCTCAACCTCTAAGCCTAAGTCATCCACACAAGATGTAGCAATAAATGAATGAGATGCACTAGAATCGAACAATACTTTAGCCCACAACCGAGAGAGTAAGAATGTACCCTGTATCACCAACGGATCTGCTAGCTCAGTCTGTGGCATAATGGCGTAGACACGCCCCTGAGTCCCTGAAGTCCCAGCTTGCGAGCCCTGCCCTCGTGGCCCATCTGGCCAGCTTGCGGTGTCCCTGCACGAGAAGTAGTAGGGCCTTGTGCTGCACCCTGGAATTGGTACTGGTTGCCCTGACCTATAGTAAGGNTGTCATGCCATGAAATAAGATGATACTCATTCATGCACTTAAACCCAAGTCCTCACTGACTTCCACAACACAATGCCAATGCCAATGTGTAATGACCCGTCTTCGACGGAAATACATCCAATGATCGCTTTGANAGGTAGTGAGGAGCATACTGCGTCTGTGGTTGTCCCACGGAAGTCTGAGACTATGATGAACCATGACCTTGGGATCCCTGCCTCTGAGGACAATCCCTTTTAATGTGACCCAATTGGTGGCAATGATAGCAAGTCTTCTGGCCAGCCTGGTAGGAAGGCCCCTGATTTTTCTCACCTTGGGAGGATTGACCTTGGCCTTGGCCTTAATAACTGCGGCCCTGTCCCTGAAACCCTAGTGGAGTAGAAGTCCTCTGCTTCTTCCTCGAGCTAGAAGAAGAGGATTGACCCTCCTTCTTCTTGTCTTTTGCACCAGACTCCCGGATGCTCCTTGCGTCATCCACCTTTCTCTCAATGGCCATGGCTATGGTGACCATCAAATCGAAGTCTTGTAGGAGAAGACCCATAATCTTACCCCGGATGGATAACTTCAGCTCATCCTCAAATTTCCTAACCTTGGCCATATCTATGGCCACATATTGGTCAGCGAAACGTGCTAACTTTGTGAATTTAGCCACGTATTCCATCACGGACATCGTTCCTTGCCTCAAACCTAGGAACTCCTGGGCCTTCGCATGCCTCGCAGCTGTCGGGAAGTATTTCCCCATGAAGAGTTCCTTGAACTCTACCCATGTCATGGCCTCCAAGTTCTTGGAGTCTTTCACCCAATCCCACCATACTTGGGATTTCCCCTCCAGCTGGAATGTAGCTAGAGTTATCCTGGTGGCATCAGAGGTGATCTCCATTGCCCTCAAGATCTTGTCAACCTGTCGGAACCAATGATCAGCTACTATCGGGTCCGCCCCTCCTATGAAGATCAGCGATTGATGTGCCTTGAACTTCTGGAGATGACTGGAGCCTCATTGGCCTCCACTTGTACCCGTCTGTGTGATAGTGGCAACTACAGCACCAAGAGCCTCTATGAAGGCTTGTTGGTCAGCAGTAGGTGGTGGTTGGTTGTTCCGCTCACCGCCTCGACCTCGGCTGCGTCTTCTTCCTCTTGTTGCCATCTACACACATGTCAAATGACAATAGAATATTCACATCAAATAACATTCCAATGTAGGGATCAAACTTGAAACATTGAGATTTTATCTCCTTTTTTTCCTAGTAGAGTCTATACCATCCACTAGAAAACATTTAAACTTGAACTATTCGATTCATTTTTTTTCCGACTCCCAAGGTTATGTTTTCTAACCCTAGTGTCTCTTTCCATATACATTTTACGATGTATATCATTCACATAATTACCTAGCAAGTAATCATGTTTCACATAACACGTTGCACAAAACAGGTAACAATTTAAGCACATAAGATGAGATGCACAATGCATGCAATGGTCTAGTCCCAATGCCCAACAAGCCCTAGGTAAATCGGATAACCTAAGCTCTGATACCAAGTTGTGACACCCCAAAATTCGGGGGTCTGTTGATTACTCATCAACCCGTAGAATGCCCGTGGATACCGAGTAACTCGATATCTCAACGTTATGCCCCATTTACCGGGGTCCATCCTTTATTAAAAATTTGGGCAGAGTCTCCTTTGTAAGGAGAACTCTACTCAAAACACAACCTGTGCATTATATAATAACAAGACCCATCCGAGGTCCTATATTCAACAATGACCACACCGGGTCCATTTCTAAGTAAACATTGGCCACATCGGGTCCAATTATCCATATTCATACAAACATGCAAGATTATATTAAAACAGTCGATATATATTCTATCACAATTCCTTTACACATTACATGCCAAAATTTAATTACAAGTCTAATTTTACAAAAGAAATGGATTGAAAGCCACAAGTCGGCTTTTCTTCCTCCTTAAGTGCCCGAGTAAGTGCCGTCCCTCGGCGTATGACCCGTACCTGAAATGTTTCCCGTATAGGGTGAGCTAACGCCCAGTAGAGAAAAACTCCTACTAGGGCTACTCCCCACCTTAAACGCATATGCAATGTGTATAAGCAACATTTAACATTTAACAACCATTCATACAAGAATATGTATTCAATGTTGAAATGCAACATGTCATGCCATGAAATAAGATGATACTCATTCATGCACTTAAACCCAAGTCCTCACTGACTTCCACAACACAATGCCAATGCCAATGTGTAATGACCCGTCTTCGACGGAAATACATCCAATGATCGCTTTGAATAAAAAATCATGCATTTTATAAATCAGATCATTATTGGATGGTACTCATTAAATAAGTATTTTCTTATAAATCAAAATCTTGTGTCTTGTTGGGCAACGAATTTTAGATTTTATACCGCCGGTTCCGTATACCATACTACACTTTTTCGGAATTTCACAACAGGGGAGTGTATAACCAAGTCGCCGGGTCTTGCACCCAAGGGAGAGTCTAGTCCTTCTTGCTATACCCGACACAAGTTTTATTCCATGCGACTTAAAGGGGATCTTCGATCCACTTTTTCCCGAACCCACATACCAACCACCAAACAAGGTGTTTGATCAACCATGCATCTCACACACCCACACTCATGACTTATGCCCATGAATGTGATGCCTCTATGCACAATGATAAAATGTTTAATNTCATCCTCAAATTTCCTAACCTTGGCCATATCTATGGCCACATATTGGTCAGCGAAACGTGCTAACTTTGTGAATTTAGCCACGTATTCCATCACGGACATCGTTCCTTGCCTCAAACCTAGGAACTCCTGGGCCTTCGCATGCCTCGCAGCTGTCGGGAAGTATTTCCCCATGAAGAGTTCCTTGAACTCTACCCATGTCATGGCCTCCAAGTTCTTGGAGTCTTTCACCCAATCCCACCATACTTGGGATTTCCCCTCCAGCTGGAATGTAGCTAGAGTTATCCTGGTGGCATCAGAGGTGATCTCCATTGCCCTCAAGATCTTGTCAACCTGTCGGAACCAATGATCAGCTACTATCGGGTCCGCCCCTCCTATGAAGATCAGCGATTGATGTGCCTTGAACTTCTGGAGATGACTGGAGCCTCATTGGCCTCCACTTGTACCCGTCTGTGTGATAGTGGCAACTACAGCACCAAGAGCCTCTATGAAGGCTTGTTGGTCAGCAGTAGGTGGTGGTTGGTTGTTCCGCTCACCGCCTCGACCTCGGCTGCGTCTTCTTCCTCTTGTTGCCATCTACACACATGTCAAATGACAATAGAATATTCACATCAAATAACATTCCAATGTAGGGATCAAACTTGAAACATTGAGATTTTATCTCCTTTTTTTCCTAGTAGAGTCTATACCATCCACTAGAAAACATTTAAACTTGAACTATTCGATTCATTTTTTTTCCGACTCCCAAGGTTATGTTTTCTAACCCTAGTGTCTCTTTCCATATACATTTTACGATGTATATCATTCACATAATTACCTAGCAAGTAATCATGTTTCACATAACACGTTGCACAAAACAGGTAACAATTTAAGCACATAAGATGAGATGCACAATGCATGCAATGGTCTAGTCCCAATGCCCAACAAGCCCTAGGTAAATCGGATAACCTAAGCTCTGATACCAAGTTGTGACACCCCAAAATTCGGGGGTCTGTTGATTACTCATCAACCCGTAGAATGCCCGTGGATACCGAGTAACTCGATATCTCAACGTTATGCCCCATTTACCGGGGTCCATCCTTTATTAAAAATTTGGGCAGAGTCTCCTTTGTAAGGAGAACTCTACTCAAAACACAACCTGTGCATTATATAATAACAAGACCCATCCGAGGTCCTATATTCAACAATGACCACACCGGGTCCATTTCTAAGTAAACATTGGCCACATCGGGTCCAATTATCCATATTCATACAAACATGCAAGATTATATTAAAACAGTCGATATATATTCTATCACAATTCCTTTACACATTACATGCCAAAATTTAATTACAAGTCTAATTTTACAAAAGAAATGGATTGAAAGCCACAAGTCGGCTTTTCTTCCTCCTTAAGTGCCCGAGTAAGTGCCGTCCCTCGGCGTATGACCCGTACCTGAAATGTTTCCCGTATAGGGTGAGCTAACGCCCAGTAGAGAAAAACTCCTACTAGGGCTACTCCCCACCTTAAACGCATATGCAATGTGTATAAGCAACATTTAACATTTAACAACCATTCATACAAGAATATGTATTCAATGTTGAAATGCAACATGTCATGCCATGAAATAAGATGATACTCATTCATGCACTTAAACCCAAGTCCTCACTGACTTCCACAACACAATGCCAATGCCAATGTGTAATGACCCGTCTTCGACGGAAATACATCCAATGATCGCTTTGAATAAAAAATCATGCATTTTATAAATCAGATCATTATTGGATGGTACTCATTAAATGAGTATTTTCTTATAAATCAAAATCTTGTGTCTTGTTGGGCAACGGATTTTGGATTTTATACCGCCGGTTCCGTATACCATACTACACTTTTCCGGAATTTCACCACAGGGGAGTGTATAACCAAGTCGCCGGGTCTTGCACCCGAGGGAGAGTCTAGCCCTACTTGCTATACCCGACACAAGTTTTCTTCCATGCAACCATGCGACTCAAAGGGGATCTTCGATCCACTTTTTCCCGAACCCACATACCAACCACCAAACAAGGTGTTTGATCAACCATGCATCTCACACACCCACACTCATGACTTATGCCCATGAATGTGATACCTCTATGCACAATGATAAAATGTTTAATATGCTATGAATGACATGAACAATCTCAACATATCATGATAAGTTATGTTCTAAGCATATAGATACCATATTTGTCACAAATTCAATATATCATAACATGCATATACCAACAATTGCATTTCCAATCATAAATCTTGTCATAAGTCCATAATTTCACTTTCATAATCATAGGTAAGTGATATCACAACTTTTAGGCTAATAACACACCTAATCATTAAGGCATAATATNTATCGGGTCCGCCCCTCCTATGAAGATCAGCGATTGATGTGCCTTGAACTTCTGGAGATGACTGGAGCCTCATTGGCCTCCACTTGTACCCGTCTGTGTGATAGTGGCAACTACAGCACCAAGAGCCTCTATGAAGGCTTGTTGGTCAGCAGTAGGTGGTGGTTGGTTGTTCCGCTCACCGCCTCGACCTCGGCTGCGTCTTCTTCCTCTTGTTGCCATCTACACACATGTCAAATGACAATAGAATATTCACATCAAATAACATTCCAATGTAGGGATCAAACTTGAAACATTGAGATTTTATCTCCTTTTTTTCCTAGTAGAGTCTATACCATCCACTAGAAAACATTTAAACTTGAACTATTCGATTCATTTTTTTTCCGACTCCCAAGGTTATGTTTTCTAACCCTAGTGTCTCTTTCCATATACATTTTACGATGTATATCATTCACATAATTACCTAGCAAGTAATCATGTTTCACATAACACGTTGCACAAAACAGGTAACAATTTAAGCACATAAGATGAGATGCACAATGCATGCAATGGTCTAGTCCCAATGCCCAACAAGCCCTAGGTAAATCGGATAACCTAAGCTCTGATACCAAGTTGTGACACCCCAAAATTCGGGGGTCTGTTGATTACTCATCAACCCGTAGAATGCCCGTGGATACCGAGTAACTCGATATCTCAACGTTATGCCCCATTTACCGGGGTCCATCCTTTATTAAAAATTTGGGCAGAGTCTCCTTTGTAAGGAGAACTCTACTCAAAACACAACCTGTGCATTATATAATAACAAGACCCATCCGAGGTCCTATATTCAACAATGACCACACCGGGTCCATTTATAAGTAAACATTGGCCACACCGGGTCCAATTATCCATATTCATACAAACATGCAAGATTATATTAAAACAGTCGATATAGATTCTATCACAATTCCTTTACACATTACATGCCAAAATTTAATTACAAGTCTAATTTTACAAAAGAAATGGATTGAAAGCCACAAGTCGGCTTTTCTTCCTCCTTAAGTGCCCGAGTAAGTGCCGTCCCTCGGCGTATGACCCGTACCTGAAATGTTTCCCGTATAGGGTGAGCCAACGCCCAGTAGAGAAAAACTCCTACTAGGGCTACTCCCCACCTTAAATGCATATGCAATGTGTATAAGCAACATTTAACATTTAACAACCATTCATACAAGAATATGTATTCAATGTTGAAATGCAACCATGTCATGCCATGAAATAAGATGATACTCACTCATGCACTTAAACCCAAGTCCTCACTGACTTCCACAACACAATGCAATGCCAATGTGTAATGACCCGTCTTCGACGGAAATACATCCAATGATCGCTTTGAATAAAAAATCATGCGTTTTATAAATCAGATCATTATTGGATGGTACTCATTAAATGAGTATTTTCTTATAAATCAAAATCTTGTGTCTTGTTGGGCAACGGATTTTGGATTTTATACCGCCGGTTCCGTATACCATACTACACTTTTCCGGAATTTCACCACAGGGGAGTGTATAACCAAGTCGCCGGGTCTTGCACCCGAGGGAGAGTCTAGCCCTACTTGCTATACCCGACACAAGTTTTCTTCCATGCAACCATGCGACTCAAAGGGGATCTTCGATCCACTTTTTCCCGAACCCACATACCAACCACCAAACAAGGTGTTTGATCAACCATGCATCTCACACACCCACACTCATGACTTATGCCCATGAATGTGATGCCTCTATGCACAATGATACAATGTTCAATATGCTATGAATGACATATGAACAATCTCAACATATCATGATAAGTTATGTTCTAAGCATATAGATACCATATTTGTCACAAATTCAATATATCATAACATGCATGTACCAACAATTGCATTTCCAATCATAAATCTTGTCATAAGTCCATAATTTCACTTTCATAATCATAGGCAAGTGATATCACAACTTTTAGGCTAATAACACACCTAATCATTAAGGCATAATATAACACATAACAACCCATGTAATAGCCCACATAACGGCTCTTATCTAAACCACAAAACAGCCCATACAAACCACCATATAACAGCCTGTATATAGCCCACAAAATAACCTAAAAATAGTCTGCAAAAATAGTCACAATTTTAGTCCATAACATGGCCTAAAAATAGTCCATAATTCAGCCCTTTAACAGCCCCTTAAACAGGCCGAATTCAACCCCTTAACAGTCCCTNTCACCGCCTCGACCTCGGCTGCGTCTTCTTCCTCTTGTTGCCATCTACACACATGTCAAATGACAATAGAATATTCACATCAAATAACATTCCNGCCGAATTCAACCCCTTAACAGTCCCTAATTAGTGCACAAAACATCCCTTAATTAGTGCACAAAACAGCCCAAATTTCAGCACCAAAACAGTCCATTTGGACAGCCCACATATAAACCAATTTCAGCCANTTTTTCCTAGTAGAGTCTATACCATCCACTAGAAAACATTTAAACTTGAACTATTCGATTCATTTTTTTTCCGACTCCCAAGGTTATGTTTTCTAACCCTAGTGTCTCTTTCCATATACATTTTACGATGTATATCATTCACATAATTACCTAGCAAGTAATCATGTTTCACATAACACGTTGCACAAAACAGGTAACAATTTAAGCACATAAGATGAGATGCACAATGCATGCAATGGTCTAGTCCCAATGCCCAACAAGCCCTAGGTAAATCGGATAACCTAAGCTCTGATACCAAGTTGTGACACCCCAAAATTCGGGGGTCTGTTGATTACTCATCAACCCGTAGAATGCCCGTGGATACCGAGTAACTCGATATCTCAACGTTATGCCCCATTTACCGGGGTCCATCCTTTATTAAAAATTTGGGCAGAGTCTCCTTTGTAAGGAGAACTCTACTCAAAACACAACCTGTGCATTATATAATAACAAGACCCATCCGAGGTCCTATATTCAACAATGACCACACCGGGTCCATTTCTAAGTAAACATTGGCCACATCGGGTCCAATTATCCATATTCATACAAACATGCAAGATTATATTAAAACAGTCGATATATATTCTATCACAATTCCTTTACACATTACATGCCAAAATTTAATTACAAGTCTAATTTTACAAAAGAAATGGATTGAAAGCCACAAGTCGGCTTTTCTTCCTCCTTAAGTGCCCGAGTAAGTGCCGTCCCTCGGCGTATGACCCGTACCTGAAATGTTTCCCGTATAGGGTGAGCTAACGCCCAGTAGAGAAAAACTCCTACTAGGGCTACTCCCCACCTTAAACGCATATGCAATGTGTATAAGCAACATTTAACATTTAACAACCATTCATACAAGAATATGTATTCAATGTTGAAATGCAACATGTCATGCCATGAAATAAGATGATACTCATTCATGCACTTAAACCCAAGTCCTCACTGACTTCCACAACACAATGCCAATGCCAATGTGTAATGACCCGTCTTCGACGGAAATACATCCAATGATCGCTTTGAATAAAAAATCATGCATTTTATAAATCAGATCATTATTGGATGGTACTCATTAAATAAGTATTTTCTTATAAATCAAAATCTTGTGTCTTGTTGGGCAACGAATTTTAGATTTTATACCGCCGGTTCCGTATACCATACTACACTTTTTCGGAATTTCACAACAGGGGAGTGTATAACCAAGTCGCCGGGTCTTGCACCCAAGGGAGAGTCTAGTCCTTCTTGCTATACCCGACACAAGTTTTATTCCATGCGACTTAAAGGGGATCTTCGATCCACTTTTTCCCGAACCCACATACCAACCACCAAACAAGGTGTTTGATCAACCATGCATCTCACACACCCACACTCATGACTTATGCCCATGAATGTGATGCCTCTATGCACAATGATAAAATGTTTAATATGCTATGAATGACATGAACAATCTCAACATATCATGATAAGTTATGTTCTAAGCATATAGATACCATATTTGTCACAAATTCAATATATCATAACATGCATATA